>CM055904.1:812398-908082 GCA_029582155.1 Panopea generosa | reverse complement strand
TACACTACATGGACTGTAGATTGCCGATAACTTCTGATATCAACTCAACCAATACACTACATGGACTGCAGAATGCCAACAACGTCTGATATCAACTCAACCAATACACTACATGGACTGCAGATTGCCAACAATGTCTGATATCAACTCAACCAATACACTACATGTACTGCATATTGCAAACAACTTCTGATATCAACTCAACCAATACACTACATGTACTGTAGATTGCAAACAACTTCCAATATCAACTCAACCAATACACTTCATGGACTGTAGATTGCCAACAACTTCTGATATCAACTCAACCAATACACTACATGGACTGTAGATTAACAACAACTTCCAATATCAACTCAACCAATACACCACATGGACTGCAGATTGCCAACAACTTCTGATATCAACTCATCCAATACACCAAATGTTATGCAGATTGTCAACAACTTCGGATATCAACTTAACCAATACACTACATGGACTGTAGATTGCCAACAGCTTCTGATATCAACTCAACCAATACACTTCATGGACTGTATATTGCCAACAACTTCTGATATCAACTCAACCAATACACTACATGGACTGTAGATTGTCAACAACTTCAGATATAAACTCAACCAATACACTATATGGACCGTAGATTGCCAACAACGTCTGATATCAACTCAACCAATACACTACATGGACTGCAGATTGTCAACAACGTCTGATATCAACTCAAACAAGTCACTACATGTACTGTAGATTGTCAACAACTTCTGATATCAACTCAACCAATACACTATATGGACTGTAGATTATTATCACTTTTTTATATCAAATCAACCAATACACTACATGGACTGCAGAATGCCAACAACGTCTGATATCAACTCAACCAATACACTACATGGACTGCAGAATGCCAACAACGTCTAATATCAACTCAACCAATACACTACATGGACTGCAGATTGCCGATAACTTCTGATATCAACTCAACCAATTCACTACATGGACTGCAGAATGCCACCAACGTATAATATCAACTCAACCAATCCACAAAATGGACTGCAGATTGCCAACAATGTCTGATATCAACTCAACCAATACACTACATGTACTGCATATTGCAAACAACTTCTGATATCAACTCAACCAATACACTTCATGTACTGTAGATTGCCAACAACTTCTGATATCAACTCAACCAATACACTACATGGACTATAGATTACCAATAACTTCCGATATCAACTCAACCAATACACCACATGGACTGCAGATTGCCAACAACTTCTGATATCAACTCATCCAATACACCACATGTACTGCAGATTGTCAACAACTTCTGATATCAACTTAACCAATACACTACATGGACTGCAGATTGCCAACAACATCTGATATCAACAAAACCAATACACTACATGGACTGCAGAATGCCAACAATGTCTGATATCAACTCAACCAATACAATACATGGACTGCAGATTGCCAACGTCTGATATCAACTTAACCAATACACAAAATGGACTGCAGATTGCCAACAATGTTTGATATCAACTCAACCAATACACTACATGTACTGCGTATTGCAAACAACTTTCGATATCAACTCAACCAATACACTTCATTGACTGTAGATTGCCAACAACTTCTGATATCAACTCAACCAATACACTACATGTACTGTAGATTGCCAACAACTTCCGATATCAACTCAACCAATACACTACATGGACTGTAGATTACCAAAACTTCCGATATCAACTCAACCATTACATCACATGGATTGCAGATCACCAACAACTTCTGATATCAACTTATCCAATACACCACATGTACTGCAGATTGTCAACAACTTCTGATATCCACTTAAACAATACACTACATGGACTGTAGATTGCCAACAGCTTCTGATATCAACTCAACCAATACACTTCATGGACTGTATATTGCCAACAGCTTCCGATATCAACTCAACCAATACACTACATGTACTGCAAACTGCCAACAACGTCTGATATCAACTTAAACAATACACTACATGGACTGTAGATTGCCAACAGCTTCTGATATCAACTCAACCAATACACTTCATGGACTGTATATTGCCAACAGCTTCCGATATCAACTCAACCAATACACTACATGTACTGAAAATTGCCAACAACGTCTGATATCAACTCAACCAATACACTACATGGACTGTAGATTTCAAACAACTTCTGATATCAACTCAACCAATACACTACATGGACTGTAGATTGTCAACAACTTCAGATATAAACTCAACCAATACACTATATGGACCGTAGATTGTCAACAACTTCTGATATCAACTCAACCAATACACTACATGTACTGTAGATTGTCAACAAATTCTGATATCAACTCAACCAATACACTACATGGACTGCAGATTGCCAACAACGTCTGATATCAACTCAATCAATACATTTCATGGACTGCAGATTGCCAACAACGTCTGATATCAACACAACCAAGTCACTACATGTACTGTAGATTGTCAACAACTTCTGATATCAACTCAACCAATACACTACATTGACTGCAGAATGCCAACAACGTCTGATATCAACTCAACCAATACACTACATGGACTGTAGATTGCCAATAACGTCTGATATCAACTCAACCAATACATAAAATGGACTGCAGATTGCCAACAATGTCGGATATCAACTCAACCAATACACTACATGTACTGCATATTGCAAACAAATTCTGATATCAACTCAACCAATACACTACATGTACTGTAGATTGCAAACAACTTCTGATATCAACTCAACCAATACACTTCATGGACTGTATCTTGCCAACAGCTTCCTTTATCAACTTAACCAATACACTACATGGACTGCAGATTGCCAAACAACGTCTGATATCAACTCAACCAATACACTACATGGACTGCGGATTGCCAACAACGTCTGATATCAACTCAACCAATACACTACATGTACTGCAGATTGCCAACAATGTCTGATATCAACTCAACCAATACACTACATAAACTGCAAATTGCCAACAATGTCTGATATCAACTCAACCAATACACTACATAAACTGCAAATTGCCAACAACGTCTGATATCAACTCAACCAATACACTACATGGACTGCAGATTGCCAACAATGTCTGATATCAACTCAACCAATACACTACATGGACTGTAGATTGCCAACAATGTCTGATATCAACTCAACCAATACACTACATGGACTGTAGATTGTCAACATCTTCTGATATCAACTCAACCAAGACACTACATGTACTGTAGATTGCCAACAACGTTTGATATCAACTCAACAAATACACTACATGTACTGCAGATTGCCAATAATGTCTGATATCAACTCAACCAATACACTACATGGACTGTAGATTGCCAACAATGTCTGATATCAACTCAAGCAATTCACTACATGGACTGTAGATTGTCAATATCTTCTGATATCAACTCAACCAAAACACTTCATGCACTGTAGATTGCCAACAACGTTTGATATCAACTCAACCAAGACACTACATGGACTGCAGATTGCCAACAACGTCTGATATCAACTCAACCAATACACCACATGGACTGTAGATTGCCAACAACTTCTGATATCAACTCAACCAATACACTACATGGACTGTAGATTGCCAACAACGTCAGATATCAACTCAACCAATACACTACATGGACTGTAGATTGCCAACAACTTCTGATATTAACTCAACCAATACACTACATGTACTGTAAATTGCCAACAATGTCTGATATCAACTCAACCAAGACACTACATGGACTGTAGATTGTAAACATCTTCTGATATCAACTCAACCAAGACACTATATGTATTGTAGATTGCCAACAACTTCTGATACCAACTCAACCAATACACTACATGGACTGCAGATTGCCAACAACGTCTGATATCAACTCTACCAATACAATACATGTACTACAGATTGCCAAACAACGTCTGATATCAAATCAACCAATACACTACATGGACTGTAGATTGCCAACAATGTCTGATATCAACTCAACCAATACATAACATGTACTGCAGATTGCCAACAATGTTTGATATCAACTCAACCAATACACTACATGGACTACAGATTGCCAACATCTGATATTAACTCAACCAATACACTACATGGATTGCAGATTGCCAACGTCTGATATCAACTCAACCAATACACTACATGTTCTGTAGATTGTTAACAACGTCTGATATCAACTCAACCAATACACTACATGGACTGTAGATTATCAACAACTTCTGATATCAACTCAACCAATACACTACATGGACTGCAGATTGCCAATACACCACTACATGGACTGTAGATTGCAAACAACTTCTGATATCAACTCAACCAATACACCACATGTACTGCATATTGCAAACAACTTCTGATATCAACTCAACCGATACACTACATGTACTGTAGATTGCCAACAACGTCAGATATCAACTCAACCAATACACTACATGGACTGCAGATTGCCAACAACGTCTGATATCAACTCAACCAATACAATACATGTACTACAGATTGCCAAACAACGTCTGATATCAACTCAACCAATACACTACATGGACTGTAGATTGCCAACAACGTCTGATATCAACTCAACCAATACACTACATGTACTGCAGATTGCCAACAACGTTTGATATCAACTCAACCAATACACTACATGGACTGCAGATTGCCAACAACGTCTGATATCAACTCAACCATTACACTACATGGATTGCAGATTGCCAACAACATCTGATATCAACACAACCAATACACTACATGGACTGTAGATTGTCAACAACTTCTGATATCAACCCAACCAATACACTACATGCACTGCAGATTGTCAACATCTTCTGATATCAACTCAACCAATACACTACATGTACTGCAGATTGTCAACATCTTCTGATATCAACTCAACCAAGACACTACATGTACTGCAGATTGCCAACAACTTCTGATATCAACTAAACCAAGACACTACATGGACTGCAGATTGCCAAAAACGTCTGATATCAACTCAACCTATACACTACAGGTACTGTGGATTGCCAACAACTTCTGATATCAACTCAACCAATACACTTCATGGACTGTAGATTGCCAACAACGTCTGATATCAACTCAACCAATACACTACATGTACTGTAGATTGTTAACAACGTCTGATATCAACTCAACCAATACACTACATGGACTGTAGATTATCAACAACTTCTGATATCAACTCAACCAATACACTACATGGACTGCAGATTGCCAATACACCACTACATGGACTGTAGATTGCAAAAAAACTTCTGATATCAACTCAACCAATACACTACATGTACTGCAAATTGCCAACAATGTCTGATATCAACTCAACCAATACACTACTTGTACTGCATATTGCAAACAACTTCTGATATCAACTCAACCAATACACTACATGTACTGTAGATTGCCAACAACATCAGATATCAACTCAACCAATACACTACATGGACTGTAGATTGCCAACAACTTCTGATATTAACTCAACCAATACACTACATGTACTGTAGATTGCCAACAACTTCTGAATACACTGCCATGCAGATCAGAACCTACAAATAAACCATGGATTATGATACTGATAAAAACATTACTGTAAATATTAGAAAATCAAGCAAAAAACAACAACTGAGAATTATGTCTTGTGCACTGTACATTGTCTCATTGTCCTTTGCAAGTGTACAATGTTTTAAAATTATCTTTCAAGTTATGCTCTGTTCAAAATAGCAAATAGAATGATGGTAGTGTAGTGGATAGATGTTGGATGCTCACCCCAGTGTTTGCTTGTTTGATCCCCAGTTTGACCAGATGCCTTTCAAAACAAACCCCAGTCAACATCAATCAATACAATAGTTGATTTTTATTGTGTTTACTCTGAAAAACAAGAGATTTAACACTATACAGAACTAAAATGAATAACTTTATACATGTAATATTACACATCTCCATCACAGACAATAGGCCGTACTTTATACATGTAATATTACACATCTCCATCACAGAAAATAGGCCGTACTTTATACATGTAATATTACACATCTCCATCACAGAAAATAGGCCGTACTTTATACATGTAATATTACACATCTCCATCACAGAAAATAGGTCGTACTTTATACATGTAATATTACACATCTCCATCACAGAAAATAGGCCGTACTTTATACATGTAATATTACACATCTCCATCACAGAAAATTGGCCGTACTTTATACATGTAATATTACACATCTCCATCACAGAAAATAGGCCGTACTTTATACATGTAATATTACACATCTCCATCACAGAAAATAGGCCGTACTTTATACATGTAATATTACACATCTCCATCACAGAAAATAGGCCGTACTTTATACATGTAATATTACACATCTCCATCACAGAATATTGGCCGTACTTTATACATGTAATATTATACATCTCCATCACAGAAAATAGGCCGTACTTTATACATGTAATATTACACATCTCCATCACAGAAAATAGGTCGTACTTTATACATGTAATATTACACATCTCCATCACAGAAAATAGGCCGTACTTTATACATGTAATATTACACATCTTCATCACAGAAAATAGTTCATATGTATAAATATGTAATATTATATATATCTATCACAGAAAATAGGCCGTACTTTATACATGTAATATTACACATCTCCATCACAGAAAATAGTTCATATGTATAAATATGTAATATTATATATATCTATCACAGAAAATAGGCCTACTTTATACATGTAATATTACACATCTTCATCACAGAAAATAGTTCATATGTATAAACGTGTAATATTATATATCTCTATCACAGATAATAGTTCATTCATATATTATATATGTGTAACCTAATGGCAGTACAAGGTCATTAATACTAACAGTTAGGAGAACTTAAAAACAGTAACAGCTCCAAGAAAAGAGAAGTCTTGTTTGACATACACTTGATCTGACATTAACTGTAGGTTAATGGAACCTTACAAGACAGTACAACGTCTCCTGTCACAGATGTGTTACAAAAAATGCTGTTGTCAGAGAAGACAAATTTTGCTGGATTTTCACAACCACTACAAAGCTCATCAGCATGCTGAAACAGGCGAGGAATCTCTGGAGAATAACGCGAACATGTGCACAGAATTACGAATCAACTCCCCGACATGGGCGATATAACATGTTTTATACTTATTAATTACTCATAGGAATCAATCATACCATGTTTAATATAGTGGTGTGTGAATAGTGAATTACAAAATATGACAGTATGAAAACATTCCAACTTGTAATTACAAATAACAAGTTCAATCTGAAAAACCAACATACAGAGTTTAGCACTGTCGTTTTGTTACTACTTCATGTGTTTGATCAACAATTGGCAAATTTAATTTCTGTGAGTTTTTCACAAAGTAGAAGAAGCATCAGAGATATAGTTTATACTAATGTATTTTATCTCAAACTGCTCTCCAGTTCGTTTCTGGGAAAATCCGGGTCTGAGGTTATATAACTTTGTTCCTTGCTCATCTCAACATTTCATATCAACTCAAAACAAGAGTACCAAGAGGGCATGAGGACGATCTACTTGCTCATCGTGGCCATAGCATTTTATTAAATTTTATAATATTGACCCTCTTTGGGGGTCATCTTAACCCCTAATGGATAAATACCCCCACCACACTCATACTGAACAAAATGTTAATTGCTATGAAGAGGAATTCTTTAAATTCCCATATCATTCATCTGTAAAGAAAAATAAAGTGCCCGTACAGGACCCTTATACATCCCAGCTCCTTGATTTGTCAAAACTTCAATCACCCACTCATAGAGATTTGTTATGAGCAGAAATGCTTTAGATTTTAAATAGAAGTTTTTTTGTACACATGGATGCGAAAATGAAAAATTTCAGTTTTCCTCATAATATTCCTATGCTAAATTAAAAGTCACTTTGCAGGGCCCCAATTTATCAATGAATACCCAGACCCTTGATATACAGATTCTTCAATCCCTTGCTGATGTATGATTGATTTATATCATATATGAACTAATTTCACAGAAAGGTTATTGAGTGGAAGATTTATGAAAATTCCAAATCTTAACCATATTCCCCCCACCCCCATGACTTCTTATGGAAATTCAATCCTCTTTATTTAAACAAATTAAATTTACTGTTACTAGACATTGCTTTTGATCTCAAATTGAACAACATATTTACGCAAATGTAAAAAAAATGACAATTTTCCATTTTCCCATAGTATTCTTATGTAAAACACAAAGTTCCCTTACAAGACCTCTATGCACCCCAGTGCCCCTTGACTGGTACACACTTCCAACTCTTAATCAAAGGGATAATTTATTATATCAAATATGAACAAATTTTACTGACTGGTTATTGAGAATAAGATTTTTGAAAATGTTCAATTTTAACCATTTTGTGACCCCACCTGGCCCTTTTTGGAAAGTCAATCCTTCTTATTGAACAAAATCTTATTTGTTATGACTAGAAGATGCTTCATAACTCAAACTGAATAAAAAAAATCATAAATTAATGAAAAAATGAGAATTTTCCATTTTTCCGATAGTATTCTTATATAAAACTCAGTCCCCTTACAGGGCCCCTACAAATACAAGCCCCTTAATTTGTTCAAACTTTAAACCTATACTAATTGGGATAATCTATAACAAATATGAATAAATTTGAAGAAAATTTATGGAAATATCCTATTTTTTCTTTTTTACCCACCCTGGCCCCTTATGGAAAATCAGTTCTACTTTTTAAACCAAATCTTATTTTCTATGACTAGAAGATGCTTCAGAACTAAAATGGAGTAATAATTTTGCCCAAATGGATGAAAAAATGAGAATTTTCCATTTTCCAATTGTATCCCTATGTAAAATTCAAAATCTCTTACAGGGCCCCTATGACTATCAGCCTCTTAATTCTTATCTTCCTTCAAACCCCTACACATAGGGATAATTTATGCTACACATGAACAAACTTGACTGACCGAAAATATTTTTGTAATTCCCATTTTTTACCCTTTTGGGACCCCTTCTGATCCCTTAAGACAGTGGAACCCTGTCATTTTTCCTATGCAATAGAAACCTCCATGTGAAGTTCTAATTTAATTGGCCTAGAGGTTTTAAAGAAAGTGTTCCTAACAGGTGACAGACGACGTATGCCAGTTGCCAGAGGCATTGGTCAAGCTTGGAATTGAACTGGCAACATCTAACGTGAGTATTATATCCACTAGGTTACCCCCCACCCCTACTTGATTGTTATTTAGCCTTTGAACACACCATTTTCATTAGCTGCAGAATTATGACTACCAGTATAACTGAATGCCCGACTTACAACATTTGCCATCATTTCTACCCTGCTCTCCAGCCGGATTTGGTGCATAATTTCTCAGCTGTTGTGAATTATGATGTTTTTGTGCAACAAACATCAAAAGAAAAAAAACTTACTTACAGTCAATGTTCAGTGAAAACACTGGCAACCTTTTACTTGGGTGAATAAACAGATCACTATAAATTTGGTAATTATGCTTTTAAAAAAAAAAACACATCCTGCAAAAGTTGTGATTTATATGAATGCCTGCAACTGAAAATTGCTTATGCAGTATTCCTTACAGGAATTCATTTGCCAACAAATCCACTGTTCAGATGTTTACATCTTGTCTATATTCCAATTAATACATATTAAAGGGAGTATACCTGGACAAAATGCTATGAATATTTTAAAAAAAAAATTATCTTTAAAATGGATAAAAAGCATTTCATTGTTACTAACAAATAAAATCAGAATTTGTGACAAAGTCTATATTTAAATATTGAGTAGTAAACTTGAAATAAAATCCCCATTCTTAAAATATACAGCACTTAAATACTGCTTGATGACCTTCACACCGTCATTCAACCTCTTTCTATTTCTACTTCCTGTAAACCTGTAAACTGGATGAAATTGAAATCAAAATGAAATCATGTGACTGATTAAATACATCACAAAATA
Organism: Panopea generosa; assembly: GCA_029582155.1. Lineage (NCBI taxonomy): Eukaryota > Metazoa > Mollusca > Bivalvia > Adapedonta > Hiatellidae > Panopea > Panopea generosa. The sequence goes on along the minus strand of CM055904.1, from coordinate 898,001 downwards.
TGTTGCAATTTTAAGCGGGAAATCTATTTTAGTCTAACCTAGGTGCTAAACCAAGTTAGGAAATCCCTTTCCAATATATTACTTTGGCATGTTTAAACATAATATCCTTTTGACAATACAGTGAGTATATATAGGCATGATTTATTTAAAAAAATATTTTCAGCCAATTTTAAAAATCCTGATATAACCTTTTCAATAAATAATCACTTCAGAATCATGATGGATACCTCTATTGGACCATTAAAATGTTATGGCCATCAGCCAAATACACTAAGGTTATAGAATGGAAAGAATGATTGGAAAGAACCAGGTGAAAACTGTCATCATTTTAAATGGTCAGTAATATTGTCTAAGGCCATAATAAATTAATGGCTAAATTATCATCCCCATCTGCCCGACCCCCATGTTAAACAAAATTTGGAAGAGAATCTAGCAATTAATTTGTAATTGCCTTATCAAACATAAATTAATCTGACAACAGGCAACTAGTGGGCTGATATTCATGAGTTAACTGCACCACATTGTGTCGACCCACTGTACATTAATGAGATTCACACCCCTCCTGTCAACCCCCCCCCCCCCCCCCTCCACCCTCCCCCACCCCATTTTTTTATACATTTTGGCCAATAGTTTTCTTGGCAAAAGAAATGTAAAATTCAATACTAAATATATATGAACAATTTTTGTTATACATAAATATATATGTGACAAAAGCGGTACATGTATAAAGAACTAATAGATCAGTATTTACTTAGGAAATAAAAGACAAGTTTTTACTTACCAGTAGAAACTAATAGACCAGTATTTGTTTTGGAACTTAATAAGACCAGTTTTTACTTAGGAAATAATAGACCAGTTTTTACATACAAATTGATAGTCCAATTTTTTACTTAGGAACTAATGGACCAGTTTTACTTAGGAACTAATGGACCAGTTTTTACTTAGGAACTAATAGTCTCAATTTTCTACTTAGGAACAAATTGATTTAGTTTTTAAGCATGAACATATAGATCAGTTTTTACTTAGGAACTAATGGACCAGTTTTAATTTAGGAACTAATGATCCAGTTTTTACTTAGGAACTTATGGATCAGTTTTTACTTAGGAACTAATAGTCCCAATTTTCTACTTAGGAACAAATTGATTTAGTTTTTAAGCATGAACATATAGATCAGTTTTTACTTAGGAACTAATGGACCAGTTTTAATTTAGGAACTAATGATCCAGTTTTTACTTAGGAACTTATGGATCAGTTTTTACTTAGGAACTAATGGATTAGTTTTTAATTAGGAACTAATGACCAATTTTCTTTAAGGAAATAACAGTACAATTCTTACATAGGAACTTATAACAAATTCTTTTTACACTAATTTATTACAGGAGGCCCTAGTCTGAAAAGCTAAGTTGTTACAGATGGACAGACTGATGAAGAGACAAACAGATGTGAACTGTTTCTATGTCCCTCAACAACTTTTCAGAAAGGTGGGTGAGTGAGCAATCTACTGGTGCCACTTTTAAACCCATAACCTATATAATATTATGCATGCAGGGAACCATCAGTGTGGCGTGTTAACACTGATTAAAACATTACTAACCACAAAATGTCATTTTCAGAATTAAACCAATAAATTTAAACCTTTTAATGCTCAGAAAAGGTTTTACAAAACATATATATATATATATATACGTATATGTGCTTAAAGGAAATATTTTACATATATATCCATGAAACTGTTGCCGTAATAGGGATTAACCGTTGTATTTCAACTTATTATAAATATATTTTAGACACCCCAGTCTGGCAGAGATGGTAGAATTTAAAATAAGATGGTGTGAAAATCAATAGTTAAAACTGTGGGTTTTCTGTTGGAATCAGAAAGTAAGTGGGTTAGCTTTTAATGATTTGATTTTCTTTATTCAAATACCACTACTTTTTTGCGCCAACAAATTGAATTTCACCATCATTTCTTAGTTTATACCAATTTATTTAAGCTTGATTACTATGAAAGCTCAGAGCTTATATTGAACCGCTCTCAAGTGAGCGGCCAACACTCTATCCATTAGACTACCGTCCCGCTTAAAATTGGTAACTAGTAATTATGTGCATGCATTTGTGGTCTCACCTTGATCAATAAAACAAGACGCCATAACCTACATATGGTGTTGAATCTACTGTCTAACTCAATTCATGTCTAAGCTAGGTTCCAATCATGTGTAAGTTAGGTTCAAATCATGTGTAAGTTAGGTTCAAATCATGTCTAAGTTAGGTTCAAATCATGTGTAAGTTAGGTTCAAATCATGTCTAAGTCAGGTTCAATTCACATCTGTTGTGGAACAGTATTTAAGTGCTTTCTATTTATAGAATGGGGATTTCATTTCAATTTAAATATCGATTTTGTCCCGTTTTGGTGGATTTGACATACCAAACCAGATGCGTTTTATCCTTTTTAAAAATAATTTTATATATTTACAGCGTTTTTTCCTGATATACTCCCTTTAAGTCAGTTTTACTGTTCCAGATGATAGAATACAATCATGTTTCTTTGATCACTGGGAAAATTTGCAAACAAAAACAATAAACAGTAAGTACATGATTTCAAATAATTAAGAATGAGTTTTGATTACAAATTACTGATCATCTCTTTTCGATTAACACTGGTGGCAAAATACGGAAAGAAGCTTGTTCAGAAACACTTCGGTCAGTTATATAGCCCAATTCATTTCAGAGAAAAACATAGCATGGGGGACTGTAGGGGATGTGTTTAGAAATATTGTATTTCAAAATCAACTACATCATACATGTGATATCTCACGGCGTGAGACAAAACTCACAGATTTTACAGCAATTCACGGTCTCACGGGCCGTGTTCAAAATCTCACGGAAAATCCGTATTTCGCAATTGGGAAAAAAATGACCACCATTTTCCGAGTTTTACAGCAATGTCCGACTTTTAGTTGGGTTTCACTTATTGATTTTGGCGAAAAAATCCAAGTATGCCAAAATCGTTTACCTGACCTTGACACAAACAGGTGCACACTGTGATAATTTGCACTTTTACAAGTTTATGCCTTGGGGAGGTGTTAATTGAGGGTGTAATTAAAGGATTACAAAGTTGGATGATGATCTTAACTGTTTATAGTTTGTTTGTCACTAAAGACAAACACTGTCACAACAGATCATACGGAAAGCGAGTGTTTGGTAGGTGAAGAATCAAGATGTGAATGGAAAGTCCACAATAAAATCGTTTTGATGGTAAGTAATTAAATAGTTAAGGTAGATTGTTTGTTTAGTGAATAGTTTAATGGATGTTTATTATTAAAAGAGTTTTATAGAGCAGTAATTATTTGTTGTTTTAATATCTGCAGGTCAGTCTTTGAAGTCAAAATTGTTTTGTATGCGTGTTTGTATTTTTAAGGAAATGTATAAATTGTAAATGATTTATTTTCATAGTTTTAAATAATTAAAATAGCTTCATTTGCTTATATACCATGGTATTTTTTACTTATTATCACAATTTGTTGAAATGCCTTAACGCCGCTTATCACCCGATGCTTCAGTATTGCACTGTGTAAAACATGGAAAGTACTTGACTAAGTTTAATTCTGCTTGGATTAATGAGTTTCCTTGGATTATTATGTTTATTTTTTTTTTTAAACAGTTGCACATTTTATATTCTTTCAGTTGTGAAGCTGTGCCAACGGTTCCACCCAGACTTGCCAATTAACCAGGTTGAGGATCAAACTGAGGAGTATCTCCTGTCACCATTGTCAGAATTGCCACAGTATGATTTTGAGAGTACTGAACTAGATGACTTTTGGGTCCAGATGGGTGAACAAAAACTACCAAACGGAAAACTTCAGTATAGATCCTTATCAAAAGTTGCCATCACTTGCCTCAGCATTGCAAACTCCAATGCTGATGCAGAAAGAAGTTTTAGCATGTTGAGGAAAATACAAAGTAACTGTAGAGGAAACTTAAGCAGTGAAACCGTTCATAGTCTTTTAAGTGTGAAGATCAACAATTATTGGAAGTGTCACATGTTCAAACCAAACAAATGTCTTATCAGAATAGTCAAGAGTGTATGTAAATGAATTCAAAGAATGCAGTGAATTGTGGTGATAATGCATGTACTAGGAAACCACGAAAGCAAAGCTAATAATCTGAAAATAAGAAAATATTTAGTGTGGTATAGCTATCATATAATAGAATATAACGAAATTATATGAGAAATAAAATATGATCTGAAAAAGATATTTGTTTTGTTAAATCTTATTTTCCTGTTTAATGTAGTAAACAGTATACATGTAACATATATCATACATGTGATTTCTAATTTATGAACAAACTTTAATTGCCTAAATGTACACATGTTCAAAATAACATCCAAGTTATCCGCAAATGTATATTTAAGTAATTTTTTATAAGAATGATTGAATTTCGTGCGCTAATATATACATTAAAAAACCTCACAGAATTTTGCAAAAATTCACAGAAAATAATCACTAAATTCACAGGTTGGGGTCCAGAAAATATCACATGTATGCTACATGTGTATATTTACAAGGGCCAGTTCTGAGGAAAAATTACTGACTCAAACTAGTATTCGGTACTTTTTGTTTCTCAGTATGTATAAATAATATAATGCTGACTACACTCGTGAAAACGAAAAAAAAGTACACTCAATAACGATGCAAAATGCTCAAGTCATAACATTTCTAGTCTTGTTAATGGACACCTTATCCAATGATCTTAACACTGCTTTTCACAATGTTGTATATCAATCATCAAAGAGATTGTTGCCCGGTGGGGATTCGAACTCACGACCCCTGGATTGATAGCCAGACACATAATAGACTGAGCTAATCGAAGTGAATCAATGTGAATCATGAATTGAACCACTGTCTTCTGGAAGTAAACGCAAATTGTTTTCAACTAATCACATTTTGTCCAAGCTGGGCTCCAACCCATGACTTTAACTGTGTAAGGCATGTGAAAGTACTGGAGATTAGTTCTTTACTGAAGAGCCCCAAAATATACAGAATTCTTATCATAAAAAGTCAGCCTATAAAGATGGGGAAAAAAATAAAATCAAGGTACTATTCTAGAATTAAACTGCTTCTTTAAAGTGCAGACAGATATAATCAGACATACAGAATGCTTAGTTTACATCTAAATGGCACACAATGACACAAAATGACACAAAATGACAAACAGCATAGGTGTAGACACCTGACCAAATAGATTCTATTATAAAATGACCAGAATTAATGGCCCGACTACACAGCAAATTATAGAAATTTAATAACTTTTTAATTCAGGATTCCAGCTTCATCAAGCTTGGCAGGTGTTTAGATCAAAGCATTTAGAATCTGAAAATGTAACTAGTTTCTCTGTCACACAAGTGAGAGGAAATATATAAGAATATATAATGATGTAAACAAACATTGAAATTCAGACAAAATGCTTCCTTCCTTGTTCAACGAACTATATGAAACACAAGTCCTTTATGAAACAGTTGCATTAATTCTTACTTTTAAAAACACAAATGCTACCTTTAAATAGGGTTAGTGGTGGTGGGAGTAGATTCCATGGCTGTACCTCAAACACTGTCAGTCACATTCATGGGAGGCCAGCTGGACCTAACCAATGCAAATACATCTGGCATATTGCACATACTGAAAACAGAATTACAGCTATTTAAGGCTACATACAGTACCACAACCTGCGTATATTTATCTGTATACATTGACCTTGCCTGAAAATGAGAAAAACTGAGCAATGCAGAAACAATTTTTTTTCACTCAAACGGGTAAATTGCGACCTGCGAGAAAATTCACAAGTGAAAATCTAGATTTGAAATTGCCAACTAACAGCGCACATTAGTTAGGCACTCACATCACTTATGTAACCATGGTAAAACATCTGGAAAAAAACACAAGAATTTTTTTTTACAGCCTTTCAACTTTTGTGGGTATTTTGACAAAATGACCAGAATTAATGGCCCGACTACACAGCAAATTCTAGAAATTTAAAAACTTTTTAATTCAGGATTCCAGCTTCATCAACTTTGGCAGGTGTTTAGACCAAAGCATTTATAATCTGAAAATGTAACTAGTTTCTCTGTCACACAAGTGAGAGGAAATATATAAGAATATATAATGATGTAAACAAACATTAAAATTCAGACAAAATGCTTCCTTCCTTGTTCAACATTGTATATGAAAACAAGTCCTTTATGAAACAGTTGCATTAATTCTTACTTTTAAAAACACAAATGCTACCTTTAAATAGGGTTAGTGGTGGTGGGAGTAGATTCCATGGCTGTACCTCAAACGCTGTCAGTCACATTCATCAGCGGCCAGCTGGACCTAACCTATGCAAATATATCTGGCAGTCTGCACATACTGAAAACAGAATTACAGCTATATAAGGCTACATACAGTACCACAACCCGCGTATATTTATCCGTATACATTGACCCTGCCTGGAAATGAGAAAAACTGAGCAATGCAGAATACGTGTAGAACTGATATAGTAGAACCATTCCAGATTCCATCATTAACAATACATGTAGCACTGATGTAGTAGAACCATTCCAGATTCTATCATTAACAATACATGTGGCACTGATGTAGTAGAACCATTCCAGATTCTATCATTAACAATACATGTGGCACTGATGTAGTAGAACCATTCCAGATTCTATCATCAACAATACATGTAGCACTGATGTAGTAGAACCATTCCAGATTCTATCATCAACAATACATGTGGCACTGATGTAATACATGTAGCACTGATGTAGTACATGTAGCACTGATGTAGTAGAACCATTCCAGATACTATCATTAACAATACATGTAGCACTGATGTAATACATGTAGCACTAATGTAGTAGAACCATTCCAGATTCTATCATTAACAATACATGTGGCACTGATGTTATACATGTAGCACTGATGTAGTAGAACCATTCCAGATTCTATCATTAACAATACATGAAGTGATGTAGTAGAACCATTCCAGATTATATCATTAACAATACATGTAGCACTGATGTAATACATCTAGCACTGATGTAGTAGAACCATTCGTGATTCTATCATTAACAATACATAAAGCGAGTAGTAGAACCATTCCAGATTCTATCATTAACAATACATGTGGCACTGATGTAGTAGAACCATTCCAGATTCCATCATTAACAATACATGTGGCACTGATGTGGTAGAACCATTCCAGATTCTACCATTAACAATACATGTAGCACTGATGCTGTAAATTGCACATCAGATTCATATCTAATTTGCTCATTTAATGATTTTTGGTATCCATTGTTAACTCTACGACTAATTTATCTAGTAACCCATTTGCATCTTACTTTAAGTTGGTTAGAAGAATAAAGGATTACATGTGGCATCCTTAAATATTCAACATGTGCTTCCGAAACTCGATGAAATCAAGTTGATATTACACAAAACCCTATTAATCGTGCTTTGGTTAAGTGAAACTTTTTAACAAGGATACAGAGCTAATGATCAAGTGTTACACTATTGAATAAAAGGATAGACTAGGTAAAAAATGAGGGGGATTCTGGTCTATATAAACAATGATACTTCATACTGTTGTAGGTTACAATGACCATGCAAATGATATACCCGGTACTGTAATCGCTATTTATTGAAGTAACCCTCTCAAACTGTAAATTGTTCTGTTAAATTTCATATACAGACCAGCTAATGCTTTACAAAATTGGATTGATATTTTGAATGTAAGATTAATTCTGCCATTGATATTTATCAAGACACTTATATACTAGGTGATTATAATTTAGACTATAAGACTGGTATTGGTTACACTAATTCTAAATGGGCTGGTTTAGTTGAAACTCTTGGTATTATTTAAATGGTTAATGTTCTCGACAAGATACCAATAAACTGCCTGCTACACACCATCATTTAATGATTTTAATGAAAATGTTTTTAGATTCGACTTGATCAACTCAGATACAGATATTATAAATGAAATAAAGGAGGTTCGAAAACTGAGAGAAAAGTATCATGCTTGCAAAGACTCGTTAACTCCATATGCATTTTAACTGGACTCTTACAAACTCAAAAGCCACACATAGTCAATTTCCATGAATAGATACATTTTACCTATTTATTCCGATAGAGCAGAAAACAGTGCAGAACCTGTTCTGATTGCTCTTTACAAGCGTTGTTTTCAAAAGCCTTCTATATTAGAGGTGTTCAAAGGTGTCCATATGAAGTAAAGGGTTAAATTATAGAAATTTGCATAACAAGGTGACAAGTTTGATACATCATGAAAAACTTAACTTTTACAACAATGCTATTAGCAGTTATACTTATTCCAGTATGAGGAAAATTTGATCTGCAGATAAAAATAAGAGCAATACTACCCGAGTGCCAATAAACTTTACATTGACAATCATGTCACAAACAATAAACAGGAAACTGTAAATTTACTGAATTTTCATTTCATAAATGTGGCAGACATAATTACGAAATTGTCTTTACAGAAACACACATTTAACAATCTAAAAACGTCTTTAGATAACAAACTCAAAGAGAGTGAATTTTCCATTTAATCACCCCTATTTCAAGTCAATAAAATTATGGATACATTGAAACTGGTCCAGATGGTATCAGTACATATTTTCAAATTGTGCTCAGACACTGTAATAAAAGCAATCTCAAACTTAATTAACAGAAGCATAAATCATGGTATATTTCCCAAGACAAAGTTTGTGAGTTAAAGTCACAGACAATTCACATGCTATTCAGCATTGTAATATAATAATAACAAATTACTTAAATATTTATCTACTGAAGAAAATCAAAACAACAATTAAACTGTGTACCAAATCTAAGAATAAAAAAACACTTTAAATGTATTTTTTGTGAAAAGTGAGATAGAAGAAGGCTGTCATCAGGCTGGACAAGGAGTCATTTTATGGTGTAATTAGTGACATGCAGAAGTTTGGGACTACTCAAAGCCAGGTACCAGCTTCTACCAAACTGCAACCACGACAGTCTGAACTGACACTGATAGAAAAAGTAGCAATAAAATGCAAATCTGACAAATGACGATCAAGTGTAGTTACAGCTTGTACACTTTGATAAAACTGATGACATGTTCCATGACACATACACCAGTCACCACACATATAAGCCAACCTGTTATGCAAAGTTGAAATTTTACCTTTTAACTATGAGGAAAAATGGGGTTTTGGTTGGAGGGAGTGCTTTAAGTGTGAATCTTGTAGATTTGCCACCAATGGCTATCACCTGTATGAAGAAATACAGTCCCAGAAGAGAGGACAAAATGCTGCAAATATAATTTTGTCGCTTCCTGCTACGTGCATGGACACACAAATATTGGAAAATTTCTAAAAACATGTTTATGCACAGTCCCACCAGCTGAAAGTGGCATGCAGATATGCAGATAAATTATGTCAATGACACAGAGAGATGGTAGCTGAGACTGGTTTTGTTAGAGTCTGGAACCAGTTTTCATTATGCATTAAGCATGTGGTCTGTTACAGCACATCATGGCATTCCTGCCTCAGTCAACAGTTAGTATAACAATGCTCTGCAGTCGTTGGGTGACAAGGACGCCACAGTAGCCAGCCACTCGAGTAACAACTAGTGTAAACATCAAAAAATCATAAGCATCGACATTTGGAAGTAAAATGAGGCATGGAAAAAAAAAAATAAGTACAATGGTGTAGGAGATGAAAGAAGAGAGGCACACAGACTGTACAAAGTAAACAGCCGATACTTATTAACAAATCAACAACAGATCACAACAGTCACGGACATAAAAGAGTGTTGACAGCAAAAGAAGAATATTTCAGTGAAGAAATGTTCATGGAAATAACCAAGAAGCGTCATTATTATATAACTTACCTTCAGGGCAGCTTTGCATGTGATATTTGCTGCTTTGTGTGTGCTTTGTGTGTGATATTTGCTGCTTTGCGTGTGATATTTGCTGCTTTGTGTGTTTGATATTTGCTGCTTTGTGTGTGTGATATTTGCTGCTTTGTGGGTGCTTTGCGTGATATTTGCTGCTTTATGGGTGCTTTGTGTGCGATATTTGCTGCTTTGTGGGTGCTTTGTGTGTGATATTTGCTGCTTTGCGTGTGATATTTGCTGCTTTGTGTGTTTGATATTTGCTGCTTTGTGTGTGATATTTGCTGCTTTGTGGGTGCTTTGCGTACGATATTTGCTGCTTTGTGTGTGATATTTGCTGCTTTGTTGGTGCTTGATATTTGCTGCTTTGCGTGTGATATTTGCTGCTTTGTGTGTTTGATATTTGCGGCTTTGTGTGTGATATTTGCTGCTTTGTGTGTGATATTTGCTGCTTTGTGGGTGCTTTGCGTGTGATATTTTCTGCTTTGTTGGTGCTTTGTGTGTGATATTTGCTGCTTTGTGTGTTTGATATTTGCTGCTTTGTGTGTGATATTTGCTGCTTTGTGGGTGCTTTGCGTGTGATATTTGCTGCTATGTGTGTGTGATATTTGCTGCTTTGTGTGTGATATTTGCTGCTTTGTGGGTGCTTTGCGTGTGATATTTGCTGCTATGTGTGTGTGATATTTGCTGCTTTGTGTATGATATTATCTGCCTTTTTGGGTTCTTTGTGTGTGATATTTGCTGCTTTGTGTGTGTGATATTTGCTGCTTCGTGAGGTGATATTTGCTGCTTTGTGTGTGTGATATTTGCTGCTTTGCGTGTGATATTTGCTGCTTTGTGTGTGATATTTGCTACTTTGTGTGTGTGATATTTTCTGCTTTTTGTGTGATATTTGCCAGAGTCAACTTAGAGTTTTCAAACTTGCATTCTGCTTGTGATGGTAAGCCACCATTCAACTTGAAGATGGATTTTGTTCCCGGCAATGCTAAATTTTTTGCAATGACCACCAAAGACAGGCTTTTGATAAAAAAATGCGGTAACAGCTTTACACCTTGGAGAGGTTAGTTTGTCAACGACACGCTTTAACAGCAGCACAAACAAAATAGAGAGCATGCAATGTGTGGAACCCAAAACACTACTTACCCGAGAAATGCCAAAGCACATAAGTCGAGATTAACATATCAAAGAGGATCAAGCCAATGAGAGGACAGCACCAATTGTTCAAATTCCCCCAAGTAACAAGGCAGTCAAGGCTCTGAAAAGAATACAAGACAGAAATTTATAACAAAAGAGACAACAATCCACTCAACAGTACAAAACTGCAAGTTTATGAGAAGAGTAGCAAACTTCAACAAATATGATTAAATCCATCAAACTGAAACCTACAAAAAGGACATGTTAGATACAAGATGGTGTTTATATCGGTAACTAAGGGTTACATGATCGTTTTCCTCCACCATATCAAGATCAGATGTAAACATCAATCTGCAATAACAGCCACATGTTGATTATTACCGTCATCTTTTCAAAACATTTTGGTGGAATAATTCCAACTGATTTTTTCTACTAAACACATATTCATCATAACTGTCAACTTTCAATACAATTTGTTAGTGAGTATATTTACTTTTTTACTAGATCTTAATTAATTCAGTCCATTCAAAACTATATTTTTAAATATTACATTTTTTTTTCAAATTAAATACTCATTGTATTACATACATGATAATTACCTGCAAAATTGAATGACCATTGTAAAAAAAAAAAAAGAATAACATTTACTTGTAAAACAGTTTTATTGTTGATTTTTTCCCCCATTTTCAAGAATTTACTGAAAACTGTATTCCCCGACTTCTGGTTCTTGAAATCTTCAAATTATTTATTTTTTTCTTTCATGTGGGGATCAATTAGAGTGAATCAATTTATTTTAATCATAAATCATAAATTTCCAGAGTTATTTCCTTTTTCATGAAACTAAGCCGGGCCCGATTAGCTCAGTCGGTTACGCGTCTGACTATCAATCCAGGGGTCGTGAGTTCGAATCCCCGCCCGGCAACAGTCTCCGTGATGATTGATATACGACATTGTGTCTCATTATCATTCGTCTCTTACCACTGATTCAAGTGGGAAAGTTATCAATTACTTGCGAAGATGGGGTGTGCTCGAGTACTGGTTATTCCCAGGAAACAGTGGTTAGATTAACTGATCATCTGTTAGCCATCGATGGCATAAAAATGATGCTAAATATTCAATCAATCAATCATGAAACTAAAATTGAATTCTATAGGATCCATAGTAAAATTCCTATAAAATAATTTTCTACTAAAAAGATAACAAATACCGGTAAATGTCAAACAATATGGTGCCACCAGCTTATAATCACATGACTGGATGGCGTAATGTGTCAAACTAAAATGACATGAGGCTGTAAAGTGCAAATAAATGAAAGTAGATAAAACTGCACAATTTCAAACCTTTCACATGAGTTAATATTTCTCAATGGACTTATCCCTTATAACAATGTCAACAGGTTGTTTATTGTTTCTAGTTTTCATTGTTGTGATCAAATTATCAACCCCTGCGTGGTTCCAGGGAGCCATATGAGTGATGGCAAGAATAGGATCACTGTGGCTCATGTATGTTGTAAGAAGCAACAATTTGAGTAATACTCAAGACTTGAAATTATGGATACAAGCTACTTGTCCTCCCATTCCAACATTTTTTATTGAATGCTTAAAATCAAAGAAATATTAAGGTCAGATTCTTAAATCTTACTCATCCTGACCAAATGTTCCCTCATTATGGCCAGAGGACATGTGGATTTTTTCCAGCCCTGTAATACGATAGAATTTGCTAAAACTCTGCAATTCTGTGGGTATAAAGATTCAAGGATCATTCTGCATATTCATTTGTTGATATGATTTTTTTTAATCTGTATGTTAATTTGTTGTTTCTGTATGTGCAGAGTGAACCTTGAATCTTCCTTCCTGTTGGATTCAAATAACTTGCAATGTGTTGGTATGCCGTAAAACCCCATTCATTCATTCATTGTTTCCAATTTTAATAGAGCGGGTGCGTCTATATCATGTTTATCCAGATACCTTTTTATTTTCAATGATAGTTCATTATAAATGATGTCATAGATGTACAAAGCACATGAGCAAAAAACAGGATCAAATTGCTCTTTGGATTTGTAAAGTTCAAGAGAGGAAGTTTTCAAAGCATTGATGAGAAATGGAGCATTTATACAGTAACTTCTTTTTTCATCACATTCTTATGTGGTTCACTCAGAAAGTTGCAATATTGATATTTATACACCAACTAGTTAATGTTGAATTCTTGCAACTATTAGTAAAAGCAAACTTGAACCTGTTAGTTTGTATGTACTTTGATGACCTCAGCATGAATTTTAAATGTGAAATCCAAATTATAGTCAGTCACATTAAAATCAATGGGATATATTTAAAGGCTTCCAATGTGCCGAGGTGGACACTGGGATATATTTTAAGGCTTCCAATGTGCCGAGGTGGACAATGGGATATATTTAAAGGCTTCCAATGTGCCGAGGTGGACACTGGGATATATTTAAAGGCTTCCAATGTGCCGAGGTGGACACTGGGATATATTTAAAGGCTTCCAATGTGCCGAGGCGGACAATGGGATATATTTAAAGGCTTCCAATGTGCCGAGGCGGACACTGGGATATATTTAAAGGCTTCCAATGTGCCGAGGCGGACACTGGGATATATTTAAAGGCTTCCAATGTGCCGAGGCGGACACTGGGATATATTTAAAGGCTTCCAATGTGCCGAGGCGGACACTGGGATATATTTAAAGGCTTCCAATGTGCCAAGGCGGACACTGGGATATATTTAAAGTAAGGATGTCAACGAATATTCGGATATTCGGTCATACGTCCGAATATTCGAATGTCATATTGATATTCGAATATTCGCAACAAAAAAAAAATTAAAAAAATATAGTAAATTCAAATTGTTTTCTTTATTTATTTTCAATTTCAATATTTTTGCCACAAATGGTTTTGAAAGGTGTTATATCAACCAGGTTAAGACACGGTAATTATAGATTTCCTCGTAAGACGGGTGTCAATTGGACGTTGTCAAGGTGATAAGGAGTCCTGGTCGGTAATCCTTTAATTGTTTGCCTTAGGCAATTTTAATCATCGATCTGCCTTTACGGTCTGTTGTAAATCACCCTGTTTTGAAAAGGTGAGAGCAAGTTTGTTTATTTACCAATCTTATACCTAATTGAAGAGCACACTTCTCTGATTTGAAGGCAGTTTATGTACTTGTGAATAATAAATGCGTCAAGTAGTAGACGAATTTACTTATATATATATATATATTTTTTTTATGTTTGTTTTTTAATTTCATTTATAAATAGTTAATTACGTATAAACTATACAAACATACGAATATTTAACTTCATAAAACTAATATAACATAGCATTTATTAATTTATTATTATTAATTATGCATCATCGAGTTCCACGTCATGTTGAATCTTGACGACAATGATATTCCAATTGTTTGCTTTTTAGTATTCATACATCAGCACCTTTTCCACTGAAAGAGAAAGTAACAAATTTGGCGAGTAAAAACGTTCGGGATAGAAAGTTGATGATTATTTATTTTTATGATCTTGACCGAATATATTCGAATATTCGTTCGAAAGAATGACCAAATATTCGAAAATCAATATTGCCATTCGTTGCCATCCTTAATTTAAAGGCTTCCAATGTGCCAAGGCGGACAATGGGATATATTTAAAGGCTTCCAATGTGCCGAGGTGGACAATGAGAAGGTGCAAGAGTACCTATATGAGGGTATGTTTTGTTAATTTATTATGAACTGCTAATTGAAATAAAAAATAGGGTCTGGTGTAAAATGTTGCTCAGTTTTATACATTTGAATGTTGTGACACACAAGTTAGTTTGCATAAGATATATACTCTACAATTATTATTTCAAAAGTGTATATAACCAGTATGTATCAAAATGTGTTGTTTTTTTTAGTTAAGCAGATATCATTGTTGTTGTATGGTGTTTAGCAGCATTTTAAAGAATCTATCTCCTCATGTCATGCATTACAATGCAATACATGTAAATGTTGTAAATATGATAAAATCAAAAACATATGCATATTACTTTGTGTGATTTGTGTGCGTAGTATATGATGTAAATTTATAATAAATATAGCTAATGTCTCGTTAATACAAAACATATATAAACAAAATAAAATTTCACTTTAAAACCAAATAATAACAATTCACTACTATCACACACTAATTACAAACAAATACCATAAGTATATGACTGTGACACCTAATCATGGGGTGAAATGCATTACTGGTAATCTATGTATGGTATGAAACCTCTCAATTTGACAAAACTTCTCAATTTGACAAAACCTCTCAATTTGGTGGTATGAAACCTCTGTAATTCATTCAAAGATTTTTGCAAAAAAAAACTAAAAACTACATTTAGGTAATATTGATATGTTATAGTAATAATGTTTTTTTAAAATCAATTACCTACTTTTTAAACCAAAAAAGGTCGATTTACAGTGCAGCATGTATGTTGTCAGTTGGGGTCCAAAATTTGGTAGATAATACATCATCCTATATATATAAAGACAGAATTAATAATAAAATCCGTCATGTCGCATGAACTATTTAACAAATAATAATGATAACAATATAATAATAAAATAATACTTTATTTAATGAGGGTAACACAGTTAGTTACACTAATCTTCCCTGTGGCCCTTAACAATCATACAATGAACATGAAATTCAACAATGTAATTAAACATTAAAACAGTAATCAATTAATGGTAGTATATATCCGCTGTAAAATAATTTTCTTGCTTCAAGATGTAGATAGTTTCATATTTTAGACAAAAGGTATATATGTGATGGATGACAGTGCATATATGGTTTATTTGACTTGACCAATTTAACTGAGGTTCAACTTTTACAACTAAAAGTTTCTCACAATGAGAATTTTGCAAAATCCCTGCATTTATGGTAATAGTAAGGCAGTCCTTTTGAACTGATAGTTTTTGTCTTGTTCCTATTGTCATACACTTAGATTTTTTCTGTATTAATATACATAGTATTTCTTAAACACCATTTATTTACAGAAGTTAAGTTGGCTTGTAATCTCAGCTGAATTTCTCCAACAGTTTTTCCTGAAGTGTGGAAGGTGGAGTCATCTACATACATCTCAGTTTCACTGTTTTTAACATGTAATGGGAGATCATTAATATATAAAATGAAAAGTAATAGACCCAGTATTGAACCTTGGGGAACTCCATGAGAATTCTAGAACTGCCGAGGCAATATGGCGACCTGATGGTGAATATGCTACATCTCTCACAGATGACTTGTGACCTCGCAACACCTGTAGTTAATACAAACAGTTATTAATAAATATACACCTCATTATTGATAAAAGAAACACATTTAATGCAGAATATTTGATAATTTATTGCTGATACAGGCTTATCTTAATAAAATTAGAATAAAATTAGAAAATTAAGTAAAAAAGGACCACACTCCTGTAACATTTGACTGATGCTGAGATATACAGAACTTGACTTAAGATTTTATAAATATACAGGTATAAAAAAATATTAATTAAATACATAGACACCTTTAGAAGAATGATCCAAATCGAGCGGGCATACATGAGTAACACCTTATTAGCTCAGTCGGTTACGCGTCTTACTATCAATCCAGGGGTCTTGAGTTTGAATCCACGCCCGGCAACAGTTTCCGTGATGATTGATATACGACATTGTGTCTCATTATCATTCGTCTCTCACTGCTGATTCAAGTGGGAAAGTTATTAGTTACTTGCGGAGATGGGGTGTGCTCGAGTACTGGTTAATCCAAGGAAACAGTGGTTAGGTTAAATGATCGTCTGTCAGTCGTCAATGGCATAAAAATAAAAAATATTCAATCAATCAATCAATCAATCAATCAGTGAGTAACACCTAATGCTCCTTCATCATTCTTTGAATGGCCTGGCATAAAAGAATTCTAATGTGCCTCTCCAAAATCTCTCAACAATCAATACCAAAATATCATTTTTCATGAGCACAATTTCTGGTAAGTTTTGTTTAAAATAACTTACAAAAAATTCATTTACCTAAGATCATTATCAGTAATCAAGAAATATTTTCAGGTAGTTAGATGAGTGTAAAAGATGATAATTATGTCCTAAGATTCAATGTCTGGAGTAGCTTTGACAACAATCCAATTGTTTTACTCACTGCATGCCTTCTTTGTGTTATGGAAGATATCCCATATTTTGATGGTACTATCCCACTGCCCTGACACTATCAGACCCTCAGGGTGGAAAGCAACACAGTGTACTGGACTGAAAACAAATATTGTTAAAATTATTGTTACATGTACTAATTCATCATCAATATAAAGACATTTTTGCCAGCAGACATTACAGAAATCATAACATTTTCAGGCATTTTGTTTTAACTATAACAAATCTAAAGTGTTACCAGTATTGTCATAAAAATGTCTTAAAAGGATGAAAAGTTTGAAAATTACCCTAGTCTACCAGCTGTGTTGGTCCTATGGGACTAATGGACCAAAACATGTACTGGTCGTCATTGACTTTATATTTGTCCCATTTCCTTGTATATTCTTACTATTTTTTCATTCCCTAATTGATGGAAACATGTCAATCTAGTTTTCCGATTAAAAAAATAACATTTCAAATTAAAGTATGTAGGATGGATGTATAAGCCTGAAGCAGACAGCCTTGCTTTGTACATATCCAAAATGATGTTGCACTCCATAACAGTGTCAGTTACACCAAACATGACATTGTAAGGGTGGCGGAAAGCTTGATTAGATATATGTACATGTACAGTTGACCAAAAGCTTTCAAGAGTTCTATCATTTTTTACAAGCATTATTTTGAGCAGTTTGGGTGTTACTCATCTTTATTTTATTTTTGTTTTATTCTGTTGAATAAGCTGTCAAAAATTTGAATACTGAAGGAGTTATTTCACTATGACGCAAAATTCATGCACCCAGTAAAAGAATCAGTACATGTATAAATGATTAACTTCAATGATACAGTTATGAAAGAGGTTTGATCATGTTTGATTGTTTAAAATAATTTGATTTCAGGTACAGTATTTTTTCCCCCCATCTTGGAAAATGACCCATTCCCTTGAAATTGGGAATTTTAACGGCATTTTCATTAACATTGGGAAAACTTTTGCATTTAATATATTTGTTCAACTTCATAAAAATGTGTACACAAGCTTCAATGTCAAACTTAATTCAGAATGGGGAAAACTTTTTAAAGAGGCTGTGCCAATAAGCATGGAGCTTCACACTATATATATGTGGAAAGTGCAAAAAATGAAATACTGGATAATAACTTGTGGGAAGGTTGCATATCAAAAGTTATTTAAATTTGACAGAGGTCATTCATATATTTATTCTCGTTTCCATGGTAACCAGAGGTTATATATCAATAAAAGGGGGATATGTTGATATCTATATTCTAAAATGTATGCACACTCCATCAAAATGTTATGTATATGAAATGACATTTATTTATTAAAGAATTTGAAAAACATCCATTTTTTTCTTCCTTTTACTATTTTTTAGAAATAAAAGGCCATAAATGTTGAAATTAAAGCCTTAGCTGTCTGGTAGAGAATGTTCAATTTCTCAAAATCCAGGCCTTATATTAAAAAAATGCATACATCAATAAAAGCAGTATATAGGTCTCAAAAGGAAATCATTTAAAAATCGGGTAGACAATTCTGCATGTGACAGAAATTGGCTCCTACTTTATATGCAGAATACTTGTAACAAGAATACTAATTATCTCCCTTGCCGAAAACTCTCCAAAATTGGAAATAACATAAATGTAGTAAACAACAGAATATGCAGCAGATGACAAGAGATATGGACATTTGGAGTGATAATACTGACCAAGTGAAGGCAATAGAAACAGTAAGTTATTTTCTGATGTTTCTTTATATTTTGTGTGAGTTATAATGCATAAATGATGGCAGAAGAAGATTGAAATACATAATTTTCAACAAGCAATTGTTTTCATAGACAGGCACTTCTCAATTGGGACTTTCGATCTCAGTTGGAGCTATTTCAATACAAATTTAACTTATGTAATTTCATTGAAGTGTACTGAATATTGGAAAAGGTTTCAGCTCCCACATATGCCCAGGATCCTAAAAAAAAAAAGGTGGGGTGGGGTGGGGTGGGGTGTGGGGGCAATTATTGTGAAGTGGATCACAGCCTGTAATCTTAAAAATCTTAACTATAAATTCCCGTTAATTATACATGTAAGTTGGCCCTTAGAACCAGTTTGAGCAGACTCCTTTGCAAAAGTATTTCCCAACCAGTCCTTGAGTAATGTTAATTAATGAAAACTTGGAAAATAAATAAATATATTTTAGTCATAATTTTGTGTATGATAATCACACAGTCCTGAAAAAAACATACAAAAAATTTAATTAAACAACATTGAGATCTGTTAGATAATTTTGCAGAAATTTCACACGTAAAGGGCAAATAGTATGGGTAGGTATACCATCCACTCAGGGCCCTGCCAAAAAAGAAACATGCAAGAAGTTAGCACATATGCGAACCTAAATAGTTCCTACATGGGTGTAACTATCATAATTTATAGAAAATGTATTGCAAATTTAAGCTGAAGTACAGTTGATTCTCGTAGAACACTTATTGACTGATAATTTGGAATAATTAAAATAGTTTTGATGAAATTTAAATGGAGGGGATATTTTGACTGGGCACCTGTCTTGGGTACAGTACTTCCTAGGCTAAGTTACAGTAGTAGAACACTCAAAATTCAGTTAAATGTATAAAATATTCATGCATGTCTTGTGCCTTTTTATCATATAAATGTAAATGTGTTTTTAGCTTTCAGAATGACATCCTGCTCATTTAGCAGCTCAGTTGGGGGAGCAAGTATTTCTTGTGGACCAAATACCAAGGTGCCAGACAATGTTGTTGTTCCATTACTGTCATGCAAGAGATCTATAGTATCGCATCTCTCATACTTCCACATAAACCAAAAGGCAGTTGAAAATGAGGGAGAGCTGATCAAGCTGCGTGGTGGACTTTTCTATGAGGACTTATCAACCCTGACTGTATGCCCTAATCACAGACAAAAGTTGGGAATAGGTTGGAGCTGTGGCAAACTATGCACATTGTCCTACTGTTCGGGGTACAAGAGTTTAACAAAAGGGACTATCACTAAAGATCAGGCCTGTTATCTGTTCCTGAAGGAAAACAGATATGTAGGAGTTGGCTCAGGTAAGGCAAAAGTATTAATAGGGTCTGTTTGCCAAAGCAATAAACTGACTAATTTTAAATTCCACAGAATAAAACAAATTTCTTGATGTCTGAGGAGTTAGTAAAAAAAGAATATCAATAATAAACATGCCAAATTCTGCAGGGTTCATTCATGAATCTCAGACTTTTTAAAACTACATATTATACATTTGTTTAATAAAAAAGCTTGTACTACATGTACAAATCATATGGTATTTTATTAATTTATGTCTAATAGATTAAATACATTTTATTTTGTATTTATAATGTTAAACTATGGGTTAATATAAAGAGTCAACAACGGTCACCTGGCATTTTTGCAAATTATGATATATCCACAATCAAAAGGGCAAAGCAAAATGTAAAAAATAAACATATGTATCTGGTAAAAATAGTGTAAGATACTTTCTACCGTCATAATTTCAATAATTATATAACACGTCACAATATTTATAGTATTATATTTTGGTCAAATTAAAATAATTTTAATATACATTGTACATACATGTACATAAGCTTTCCTGATATTTGCATTTAAAAAAAATCATCAATACATGAATATAAATATATATAATTCTCATATACAGATTTATATTGTCTCATTTTGTGTGTTTGTATGTTTTAGCTTTTGGGGTGATGCATGTTCACTTTTTTCTTTCCTTTTTAGGGTTATGTACAAAGTGTAGAAAGGTATTGGTGGACAAAATGAGATCAGAACCTCAAGTGCAGCATGATTTTTCAGAGGTAAATGAATCACATTGTGTTACAAAACAAATTTATAATAGGATCCTGTATTCAGTGGTTGTCATATGTTGCAGTATTACATATTTGTTATGCTTAGCATAAGATAGTAGAGGGGCATTCTGTTTTTAGGTCTGTGTGTTTTTTTTTTCAAATCAGAAAGTTTTTAATGATGGCAATTAATGATGAAGTTGTAGTCCTTAGTACACATTTTCCTTATGATGTGGTCTTTCTAATTTGAATGCCAAAGAAGGGTTTTGACCCCAATTTTCATAGTTCAGTTCACTGTAGGGGGGCATCATTGTGCTGTGGACACTTTTTCTTTTTTTATTATTTTAGTTAAATACATAAATTAGGCAATTGGTTTTCTTGTTTGTATTGTATTGTATTACACTTGTCATTGAAGACCCTTTATAGCATGCTTTTGCTTCATTTTGAAGTTCAAAACAGTAAACTATAGTTGCTTACATCAACAAAACTTTTATCTGTAGTGGATAGCTATCTGAGTCTATCTCATGGGCCATCATACAACATCTTCTTATATTTTATAAATCAACCATGACATATGGCCCCAGTTAGCACGGTGAGTGTCATGACTGTCAACACTGTCAGCATGAAAAGATCAAATTACTGTCAAATTTTTATGATTGTTTTATCATATTATTTTTAGCTCACCTTTCCTAAAAGGAAATGTGAGCTTTTGCCATCACTAGGCGTCCGTCGTTGTCGTCGTCCGTCCGTCCATGAGCGATTCAGGCTACTGAGAGCTCTTTTTTTTTATACCCCCTCTTTGCATTCACCTTGTCCCTATTAAACTCCTTAGCTTCTTCTTAAAATTAATTTCTGAATTATCAATGCAGTATTTTGTATTTTATGTAAAGAACAAAAAGTTCAATATTAATGATATATTTTTACAGCCATTTTCTCCAGTGTTAGTGGTGGATGATGAGCCTATGCAAGAGAAAAACATTGAAAAAGAGCAAGACAAAAGCAATGAAGAAGTTTGTGAATGTGTGGTAAGTTTACATGTACATCATAATTTAAACAGATATCTGATTAATGAATTTGCTTAAAACAAGAGCTACATGTACCTTCTATTTTAAAAGTTATCTCAAATCAATTAAGGATAATAATATGTAGCAATAAAAATAAACATTTTAATTTCTCCTCACAACCTCATCATGCTCATATAATCATGTTTTTAAACAAATCTTGCACAGCACTGCCAATTTTAACTTGTAGACTGATGGTCTTATTAGAATTATCTCCCTTTTCAGTTGATATCATTTCGTACAATCATTCCATACAACACATTTAGTTAACCAATAGCTAAAACTATCTCAAAAACAAACCTTATAAAAATAGTTGACCAATGAACTATGAAAATTAGGTCAAGGTCAACTGACGACTGCCAGACAGACATACACGCCTTATAATTATTGTATACACATAATATAGTTCTACTATCTGTATACTATAGTATCTGAAAAATAGACCAAATCAGAGAAATTTAACATTGACCAGTGAACCATGAAAATAAGGTCAAGGTCAGATGATTACTGCCAGACAGACAAATACAACTTATAAACATTCCATACACCAAATATAATTGACTAAATGCTTATAGTATCTGAGAAATAGACCAAAACACAAAAAGTAAACTTTGACCACTGAACCATGAAAATGAGGTCAAGATCAGATGACACCTGCCAGTTGGACATGTATACCTTACAATCATTCCATATACTAAATATAGAAGACCTATTGCTTATGAACTTAACCACGAAAAGCATAACCTTGTTCACTGATCCATGAAATGAGGTCAAGGTCAAGTGAAAACTGTCTGACTGGCATGAGGACCTTGCAAGGTATGCACATACCAAATATAGTTATCCTATTACCTTCTGAAATACTAAGCTTTTATAAGCTGAATCTTACCATGTATTTAGATTTTGATATTGGACCACAATAGGTAAATGTCCAATTTCAAATTTTATTTTAAAGTTCTTTGACCACATGAATTCTGTGTCAGAAATATATGCTGTGTCAAATATTTAATCACAATCCAAATTCAGAGCTGTATCAAGCTTAGATATTGTGTCCATACTTGCCCCAGCTGAGGTCATATCAAGCTGCACCCTGCAGAGCATTTTATTTATATTTTATTTATCCATTTCAATTAAACCTTACATGAAAAACTTTGAATACATCAGCTGTTTATTAAATCTTTTTTTTATATTTCAGGAATCTCAATCATCGTGTATAACAGATTCTCAAGGCAGCATCTGGACTCCATCATCAAGTCAGGATATAACTTCAAAGAAAAGGAAAGCCTTAGAAAATTTCCTAGAAGTATGTGGACTAAGTCCAGTGAAAAAAACCCTTTCATGTACATGGTCAGAAGCATCCGATCGGACAAAAACTGATTACATTAAAAAGTCTAGAAACATTTTTGATGAGGTTCTCAAAGTACTAGCTCCAAATCAAGAAGAATCAATTGCCAATGTCATGTTTTCATCAAATAATAGTAATGATAATATCAATATTTTAGATATAATTTCTTCTGCCTACAATCTAACATCCATTTGGGGAACTCAGAGACAACTTCTTTCCATAATAGCTAATAAGTTTACTCTTGCTGAAATCCAAGTATATATTCCAGAACTCACTAAATACAGATTTACAGTTGCAAGAAAACATGCTTTAAGCATAGGTCATGGCCAACCTATTTCTATTTGCCCAGAAAACAGAGAAGCTCTAACAGAGATGCAAATTAGCCACTTTTTAGACTTTGCCATGTCCCCTGCCATTATGACAGATGTGCCCTTTGGGGAGATGCAACTGAAGTTGAAATCAGGGGAGAAAATAGCTGTTCCAAGAGTAATTTTAAACAGCATAAGAAGCAGAGTTGTAGAACAGTATCACCAATACTGCATTGAAAATGAATTTTCACCATTTGCAAGCCACAGATCTTACATGAGGATTCTTAGCGCAATTGAGCCAAACATCAGAAAATGTATGAAAGGCCTGGACAATTATGCAGCTGATGGATCAAAGGCATTTGAAGACTTGCAGAAGATTATTGACCAGTTGGGGTCAACTGGTAAAGATAAAGATTGGTGTGATGAATTGAAGAAATCTCTATCATCATCAAAACAGTATCTGAAACTGGAATATAAAGTAAGTCTTTAACAGAAATGTTTTTGCAACTTTATTTCATCAACCAGAATTGAACATTTTTCAAAATGTTTTGTATTGGTGTGATTGCAGTATCAACCTTACAACTTTCAAACACCAAAACATTTTGCTACTTTTTCATTGTAAGTGCATTATTTTTGTATTAAAAAAAGCTGAAAAAGACTTTGTTTTAAAATTAGAAAATACAGTTTGATCAATCTTGAATCAACACTATTATATCAACTACTGATCAGACAATATCTTGATACATTTAAATTACACTTGAATGTTTACAATTTCTTTATAAAAGTTATCTGTTTTAGAAATTATTTGTCCTATTATTGAATTTAATTTACACTAGCAATAAAAAATACATTGACATACAAATGTGATGCTATTCCATGCTGGCCATCATAGAATTTAGGTCGGTACTAAAATCACAACTTTTTCTTAGTCTCTGCTTGCATTGTACCTACACTGTGTCTTGGATGGGGAGTTGTCTCATTGGCACTCATACCACATCTTCTTATTTTTATAAGAAAATATATCTACATATTTATATATATTTTTAGTTGCATGTCTCAAAGTCATCAAAAGTAAAGGACCACTGCAGCCAGTATGCTTTAAGCACAGAACTTCAAGAGTTTGCAAAAGAATGTGATCATGTTCATGATCAGGACTGCATTAGTTGTGAGGTTCTTCAAGATGCTCTGCTGAAAATTAGTAATGCTGCAGCAAGTCAAACTTATGAAACAGATGACCAAAAGGATGAGATTTTATACATGGTCAATCAGGTATTCACAATTTTCAACTGAATATTCCTTTTACTTGCTTGGGTTGTTTTTGTAGATTACCAAATGCAGATATGCATGAAGGAAAGTAATTCCAGCCTTACACCTTCAAGGGGAGATAATTTGACAGTGTATTTTTCTTTTTGCATAATTATTAGATCAACCTTTTTAGCAACTCCTCCTTTAATAACGGGTCCATGCCCATGGATTTAGATTAAATTTTACACAATGGTAGCACTGTACACTATTGAAAACTTTTATGAAGAAATAAATCAAGGGGGGATTATTAATGTTGACCAAAAAAGGAGGGTTTGATCATTTTATCAACCTGTTCACAGTTTTCTAGTTATTTTACTTTTAAAGAACAGAACTTTTTAAAATATTATTAACTTTTTTTCAGAGTAAGAAAGCTATCCAGGAGTGGAAGATGCACATACTGCGGACATTTAATCAAGATCTTGCTCGGTCTGATGCAATGGAAAATTTGAAAGATGAGGAAATTCTAATTGAGAGAGATTGGGCTATGAAATTTGTCCCAATGATGTACAGGTAATTGTGATAGATTTCCATATGTTTGAAAATTTATTTGATGAAAATTGGCTGAATTCCTGACTTAGGACAGTTGCAAGTAATATGCAGTTAACCAGTTTAATTTTTATTAGAAATCTGCATGCCATATAAGAAATCTATGAAGGAACAGATAATGGTTATAGCTACATTGTACATTTTAAAATGGCAATTTAAAATACAAGGAAATAAAGACAAAGAACAGCACTTTTTATGTAGTTAACGAACTCACTGGATAAAGTCTTGCTTATTAAGACTTTTCACTTAACAGGAACACAGACTTTACTTTGTACATACCACAAAAAAGACAGAAATGTAAGATTAAACAAACATGTCCTTGACATTTCCAGAAATATAAAAACAAATGTAAATAATGCTATTCAGGATCTTTTTCAAGGAACAAAATTAACTATAATTTTCAGAGCATTGTACATAATATTTCTAAAGGTACTTGGTTGCAACAACATACATGTCATATTTTAATAAGACTGTTTATATTTATACATTTTAATTTATTTTTTTATAACTACATGTATATTAAAAAGTCTTTATTTATTTCAACTATATGTTCTACTTTATTTTCAGGGAATCACAATCAAAATGGTTCGCTAAGCGTGGTCTGAACTGGCACATAACTGTTGGGACATACAAAATGGGTGACGCTATTGTATCAAATACATTAGTGCACATTTTCGACAATGCAACACAAGATGCAACAACTTCCGGTGCCATCCTAAAAGATGCCTTACTGAAGTTCCATGAAAAAAATCCAAATTTATCCCTGGCATATCTAAGATCAGATAATGCAGGATGTTTTCATGGATATAAGTCAATCTTTGGGATCTGGACCCTCAATATTGCAAGTCAAATTAAGATAGAGAGATTGGATTTTGCAGATCCACAAGGGGGTAAATCTATATGTGATCGAAGAGCTGCTCACATCAAGTCGGCAGTGAGAAAATATGTAAACAAGGGACATGATGTAAGATCAGCAGATGAATTCATGCATGCTGTTAAAACTACTAACATGACCAATATATCTGTCATTGTGGCTCTGCCTCCATCAGGTCAAAAGGATACAACCTCCCACAGTACCCTACTCAAAAATATTATGTCTGTCAACAATGTCCTGTACAGACCATCCACTATGAGAGTATGGAGACAATATGGTATTGGTGAAGGCAAATTGATAAAGAACATACCAGAATCTGAAACAGGCACACACCAAGAGCTTCAAGTAGTACATGTTTATGAGGGTCAAATTAAATCAAGGAAAGAGAAAACTAGCAGGCCAGAAACGACAGTTCAAATGAGTGCTGAGCCATCTAATACAACTATGGATGAAGTATGTGTAGATGTTTCTGAAAATGGAGGATTGTTTACTTGTCCAGAAGAGTATTGTAAATGCACATTTATGAAATATGGAAACCTTCTAAACCATTTGGATATTGGCAAGCATTGCAAACTTAAGACGACTCAGAATCTGTCTGATCGAACCAAGCTTTTATATTCCGTACAGATTGAGAACAAAGTTGTTAAATCCACTTCTGTAAATGCTCTTACTGTTGATTCAATTGATAACTCAAAACTTTCAAAAGGGTGGGCTTTAAAATTGAAAAGAGAATTCAAAAAATTTACTCAGTCTCAAAAGAATTTCATGACAGAAAAATTTGAAATTGGTGAAAGAACAGGTCAAAAATGTGATCCAGAGGATGTGTCGACTATCATGAGATCAGTTAAAGATGAACATGGGAGAAGGTTGTTTAAACCTGTTGAATTTTTATCAGCTAGTCAGATAGCCAGCTTCTTCAGCAGAATTTCCTTAAAGAAAAGAAAAACAAGCCTTCAAGAGTACAGTGAAGAAGATCAAGAAGCAGAGAACGATGCTGTTAACTTTAGACATCTTACAGAGTTGGCAAATGTGTAAAAAAGTCCATGTCATGTGCAATGCCTACAGTACTGTTCATTTATTTTCATTGTGTCACATTTTCATGAGTTGGTGAATTTCTTAGGCAGATGAAAACCAAACCCCACCATATTTGGTATATTATAGGTTCATAGATTGACTAAATAGGTTTCCATATCAGTCTGGTACATATCATCACGACCTTAACCTAATAACTGACTTTGATCAATTTGCTTCTCATTTTAATAAGATGGTCTGGTTCTCAATAGTTATATATTTGGATCTACTGTCTTTGGACTATTTAAAAATAATACATTGTAATATGAACATGTTAGTCTGGCAGCTGTTACTTGACCTTAACTCAAATTTCGTTGTCCAAAAACACAACATAATTTCATAATTAGATCCATTTATCTATAATAGACAGGTCAACCATATTTGGACTGTAAATACATGGTAACATATCAGTGGGCAGATGTCACTTGTTCATTACCTTGTGATATATTTTGATTTTGATAGGAATTTGATAGTAACCCTAAAACTTGATAAAAAATATTTGCATCTAAAAAGTTTTTAAAGCATCATAGGAAACTGGGAATTTTGAAAATACCATAATGAGTTGTACCGAGTAAGATATTGTCAGATTTGCCATGCTGCTACTTCCTGTTTACCAATACTTTGATTTTTTTTACTATAGACAATCCAAATGGAATTTGTATCACAGTTATCTTGGCTTAAAGTGATTGAATTGTTTTATATAATATTTGGCATTAAGATTGACATCCCTAGTTACATTAGATGTGTCATGTAAGGGAATTTTTGATCTGCCACATGGCAACTTCCTGAAGCTTGATAAAACTATGACTACTCAAAAAGAGAAGATATACTTAGCATGACATTCCATGCAACCAAATGTCTTCACCAGTCATTTTATAATATCATCAAACATCTTTTAAGTTGCTATATGGAATAAGTAGTGTTATATTTTTACTCACATGCCCTATTGAAATGGTCTGTGTGTTACATTGTTTGGAAAATGCAATTGAAAATAGTATTTCTTGATTGTTATAATTCACTTTATTTATGTTTAATTGCACATCAATAAGCATAGCATAGCATAACAAAAATAATCATTGTTGCAAGATTTACACAAGAAATCACAGGTGAGTGATTTGGGCTCTCAAAAGACTCGATTACATATAGTCTTTGCATATGATAACACCACATAGCTTTGGTTGCTATGCAATACATGGTGTTGCTATAGAGATTTTTTACATATTATTATGCTTAATTTAATTTTTTTCTATGCGAAGTTTTTTTTTAATGAGGCTCTTATTTTTTTTTTGGATTGTGCTTTTTATCCATGAATTCAGATTGGATATTTTCAAATATCACTTCGGTTGCTAGGCATTTATGTCATAAATGTAGCGTTGCTAAGGAGATTTTCACATATATTTTAAAGTACAATTGGACTGCTTTGTGTTTTATTTTCCATCAGGCTCCGATTGCCTATTTTTGTGCATTTTGTTAAAAATAAATATTATATTTTCAGCCTTAGGTGGTTGCTATGCAAAAGAGATGGTTGCCATAGAGATTTTATGCATAATTTTCTTTTTCGGTTTTTCGCTTTTGTGTAACATTTGTTGTTCAGTACAAAATTAAATCATAAGAGAAAATATCCAAAAAGTAACTCCTATAAGGTGACAATATTCTGTGTTTTTGTACAAAATTGATTCCGAAATAGCATAATTTAGCTTAGCTGCCACCAATATATATATAAATGTCTACCCAATTTTATTTTTTCTTTGAATTATATGACAGTCACTTATATTTTTCAGTACTATGTTATATGATACAGATGTCTGGATTTTTTAAATTTTTGACCCCAAAACTGCTTATTTTTGTGTAAAATTTAGAAACTTGAACCATTTGATTTTCATGTTACCATAGCAACCATAAATAAACTTTTTTTTTTAGGTATGATTTTTTTTACCTTATTATTTTAAGGTTATATTATAAGAATATTTACTTGCAATGACCAATTTTATGTGGAAATAGCCTGTTCTTTACAAAAATGAGTGTCTTAGATTAACCAGTTTCTATGGTAACCATTATTTGACTGCTAATAAAGCTTGATTTCTTCCGATTTGTCTTTATTGTTTGTTATATAGTATTATAAGCCTAGGACCTTTCTTTTAACCCAGCTTTATGATTTTTGATATTTTTCACTTTCCATCTAAAGCTTCATGCTTATTGGCACAGCCTCTTAATTATTTTATCAAGGAATTATGGCAAGTTTTAATTTACAATTATTGAAGCTTTCAATTGGGAATTTTTACCACTCATTTGGGAAAAAAAGTTACTATTTGCCATTGGAAATATGACCCAATGATGGCTATAAAAATGGCCAAAAGCAACACTGAAGTTGTTTTAAAATATACATGTAAGAATATATTTTGATTGTCTGAGGTCATTTATCCCACTGGACAAGTGTATTTCAAATGTTACTCTTCCTTGGCTGTTTTTTGTATTTTCAAGCATACAAGTGGAACAGTAGAAGCTTGTTCCCTCAGAGTGAAACCTGCTCATCTCATCATTTATATATTTTATTACAATTACAATATTTTATTTTAGTAATGTAGGCCTCCAGCCCATAATACATTTTTAAACACATGGTAAATGTTATCTAACAAATGAACATTCATAATACAAACATTATAATTTCAATACAGTTTTCATATAATAAATGCAATATATTTATATATATATGTATTGTTTTTTAAAGTATTGACTGTTCTATCATTTTGCTCATGATCAATGTTTGTGTCTTATTTCAAATATTGAAAAAAAGTAAAACACAATTTCGAGATTTAATTCAAGTCATTATGTTTCAAGTCATTATGTTTTAAGTCATTATGTTTCAAGTCATTATGTTTAAAGTCATTATGTTTCAAGTCATGTCATTATGTTTCAAGTCATTATGTTTAAAGTCATTATGTTTCAAGTCATGTCATTATGTTTTAAGTCATTATGTTTAAAGTCATTATGTTTCAAGTCATTATGTTTAAAGTCATTATGTTTCAAGTCATGTCATTATGTTTTAAGTCATTTTGTTTCAAGTCATTATGTTTCAAGTCATTTTGTTTCAAGTCATTGTTTCAAGTCATTATGTTTCAAGTCATTATGTTTTAAGTCATTTTGTTTTACCATTAGAGGTAAAAATTTCTTTTATTAAACATCTCAAATATCAGAATTGACTGTACTCATCAA
Source organism: Panopea generosa (assembly GCA_029582155.1). NCBI lineage: Eukaryota > Metazoa > Mollusca > Bivalvia > Adapedonta > Hiatellidae > Panopea > Panopea generosa. The sequence goes on along the minus strand of CM055904.1, from coordinate 867,231 downwards.
ACTGTAGAATTCATATACATTTTGATAGTTGTGATCGTTATAGTTAATAATATCAGCAAGATATTGGTTAGGTAGATCATTATAAAAGGTACAATTAATTAATGGTCATAAAATCCTTATAGAAATTTCACCAAACATTGCTAATAATGTAGGCTCTATGTTGCAGATATTTACCCCCTTAAATAGGTTATTTTCCTATTTCCCCATTTTTAAAATGTGTCATCTAAGATTATCTCCCTTATTTCTTTGAATGAAGTAACCTACATGTATAATAATGTGGTTTTCTAATAATAAATTTACTTCCTTTACATAACCAACATCTGTAATATATATCTGTTGTCTATATCTGTTGTTATACAAAAGCATATCCACCCGTTTAGCATAATGGTGTTATTTTCATATATGAGGGGTGTTCAAAATGTTCGGGTAAAATGCTTATAAAATCTTTATCTGTCAATTGTAGGATTTGAAATTGACAAAGGTCAATATATTCTGAATAGATTCATTAGAAATCAGCACAGTAGTCATAGTAGTAACGTTTTTATCGTTACTACAGTAACGTACATCAACTGTCACCGGATCACTTTACGTTTTTGGCAGGTATTTTCGAAAATTGCTACTACTTTACATGTTCTTTACTTTTCAATATGCTGATGGATTTTCGTAAAATTGCATCCCATCCAATCACAGCTCCAATACTTTCATACTGTGATGTCAGTAAAACATTATGACATCATTTGTGACGTCAATACGTCTTCTTGGTACGCACTGTATATCAATAAGCTGTTTTTACTTCAGAACAGCCGTACAGAATTACATTTTGTGTTCTGCAAAAGAAAAACTGGGACTAACATTATGAAAACATGTTGTGAAAAAAGCTTTGCAAAAAAAATACAATTTATAAATGGTACAACTGATTTGGCGCAGATGTCAATTAACCAGCAGACATGGAAAAGGCAGATGTCCCGCAACGTAAAAAAAACCTAGACTCATTTCTAGGGCAAAAACGATTCTAGATGGGGATAGACGCATAAGTGTTAGAGATTTAGCAACTAAATTTCAACAAAAAATAGAATATCGGATTATTTGAACATGTGTCGTGTTGCAGCTACATGTAGGTGGGTGCCATGGTTACCTTCAACCAAATACAAGAGAAGAGAATGGCAACGGTTAAACAATTTCTAAAGAAATATGGTAAATGTGGTATGAGATATTTAAATAAAATAGTGACAGTTGATTAGAAATGGGTATCAACGTTAGATCTTATAACCAAACAAATGTCATCAGTTTGGAAAACACCAGCATCACCATCACCAAAGAAGCTCAGCAAAGAAGCAGATTTTGTCGTTTTTTCTATGATGTGTGAAGTGTATTGTTGAATCATGTTGTACCTATATAGGAACTACAACCAACTCCAAATACTATTTGTGTGCTTGCTCGGCACAATCTTTATCATTTATACAAGTTCTGTTTTCTGATTGTTTGTTTAACCAATAAGTTGCCGGTTGTTCTAATGTAACTTTGAAGTAACTTAATTTGAGAATGACATGACATTAATTCTGACGTTGATCCAGTCACGCTTGGTAGACGTAACTAAAACTATGGTAACATTTTCGGTTTTAAAGATACAGTGGTGAAATTTATAATACCCGTTGTCGATATATGTATTTATATCAATATGAAATATTATGATTAAAACTGAAATAATAAAAAAGTTAAAAATAGTTTCCGCTAATTTTTTGAAACCCCCTCGTACATATGATAAATGCTTTAAATGATTGATGTTCAGCTGATATGTTCAGCTGATATTATGGAGGCAATATGACGATTCATTGTACATATATACCTAAGGGAATGTGAAAATATTATGATATATGTTTAATCGTATTGTCAATGAATGAAAGATGCTCCAAAAGTCAGTTGGAACAGAGAAATGAAAATATAAATTATACCCAACTTACCTGCCAACCTTGAATTCACATACCTCCTCTCCCTTCTTAACTCTCCACATCTTTATCATGCAATCCCATGATGCAGTTGCCAGTAATTTTCAAGACAGATGGGAGGTGCACTAGTTGACCCATTGTTGGTGACAAGTCAGTGCAAATAATCTACAACAGACACAAGTATGCCAGTTATTACATGTTGTTATTGTTGTTTTTATTAAATAAGATTTAATGCCATTTTAAACATGTTACAGGCTATATATGATGTCCGATTGTATTGGTGGTGCAAGACATCAGAATGAATCAGTAGAACCCCAGTCATTTTGCAGGAAACTTGTAAATTTTCTCACATTAAGTTTTTTGACCAAGCTTGCTTCAAACCAACGATGTCACAGATGAAAGGTATTATAAAATTAATGCAATTTTCATGCTATTTGTTCGGACACAAGATTCATAAAACATAATCCCAGCCAAGATATTTATAATTTTTTTTATGTCTATGGAAGCAGTTAAAAACATGTTAGGTTACTGAATGAGCACAGCTTGTTTTACAGAAAATTTAGAGGTTGCATATTGCAAACATGCAGTAGAGGTAACATATAGCAATTATTTAATTTAAATGTGATACCAACAACTGAAGCCATCAAAGCTAAGTCTGAAGATATTCAAAGACTACTGTATACAAAACCGTTTCAAAGGATTTTACCACCATTTCAAGTATTACATGTTGTATGTGGCATCTAGTTATATGAGACATGAAGACTTCATAATGACACTAAGTAGAACCATCTTCCTTCTGCAAGTTACTGGTGAACTTTGTCACATACAGTAAAGATTTTGTACAAATTTAAAAAAAAACAGCAAGAGGTAAGTGATTCTAAAACAGTACCCTATACCACCAGGCCACAAAGGACACCTTGATGTGCAATAAACCATGCACTTATAATCATGAACGGATAGTCTACCCAAACTCTCCATAACTATGGCAATGAAAATAAATGGACCCCATAATGGGACTAAAAATATTATTATATGAAACCATACCGGTGTCCATTCTCGACATCCCATATACTGACTACATTGTCCAAAGAGGCGCTACATAGTTTGTCTCTGCCAGCAAATCAAACATCTGTTATTGAATCAACATGGCCTCGGAAACTCTTCAGTTCCTGGAGGGAAAATGACACAAATATAATTATAAATTTTGAACACAAATATAATTTCATTTTTTACTAATAGCAAAACGCAAATTCAATTTTACCTAAACCCTTGTGCCAATCAGTGTTTTGACTTGGATAATGATTTGGTGCATCAACAACAGTCACGAGACTGTTGGTAGAACTGGCGCTCATCACTTTGCTTGTTGAAGAACTATAGGGTGTTAAAGTGGACTTACATGCACATTATACGAAAAATAAACACTTCTTCAGAGGTGTTTCCCATATGGGCAACAGGCAATAATATAAAAACTCAAACACACACACTGTGACACATACTTGCATTGGCTGTTGTTGCTTCATTTTTTGTACGTTATTCATTGGAAACCAAGTAAAAAAATCTGTGATATTTAAATTTTATCTCATTTACTTGATAATTTCTACAGGCCGACGAATAATACTAGCGATACTGAAGCAGTAACTGAACGGTTTGCCCTTGAAAGTTTTTCTGCTATACGTCTCACACCGCTAATACATTTCCCATAGGCCTCCATTGTAACATTTATGTCCAAAACAAATTCTGCAGCATGTGTCTGGGCTCAAATTCTTCACTGGTTCAAGATATGCAATTATAAAGGAAGAAAGCATACCTTGACCAGGTTGGGGGTTTTTTAAATTCAAAGCTTTTGTGAAACCTATCAATTTCCAGAGTAATAATATGTCAACTTTTCACCCTAGATGCGGTTCGAACCAACAATTCTGAAATGACACAGAAATGTCCAGAAAGCTGGTATCAGCATCAAATCAGTGGTGGTTTCTAAAATACTGACCATTTAACTCATGCTAGCAAAAACCAAACCAATGCAGTACAAAGCCCTGAAAAAAGAAGAAAAGAGAACTAAGGTTTTATTTCTACCTCCTTCATCTGTAGGTCCATAGTACTCAAGGGAGATAATAGTGGTGTGAGTCCTATAGTAGGAATATCAACTATTAAATTTGGCAAATGTCCAACTTCAAGATATTAGTTCAACTCAATGATATGAGATTTGTATCTTCAACTCAACTCATGATATTTTCAGAAATGCCAAGCTTTCTTACTCAACTCATGATATTTTCAGAAATGCCAAGCTTTCTATCATATACAGTATAAATATCAAAGTGCTCTGAATCTAGTACGATGATGTTGTATGGTGTTTAGAGTCACTTTCAACAATTTTTCAGTCATATCGCGACGGTGTCTACTTGAGACAGTATTCTAAGCGCTGTCACACTGGAGTATCATGCCCTAGCACAATGAAATCCATTTTGAGTATATTCATTTACTATTTTCTTTATTGATTTCTCTAGCGCAACAGTTAAACAATTCATTTAAAAGACCAAAAGTAGAAATGTGTATGTCGACATTAATAATTGATCTTTACATTTATATTTTTTAGGGCCCAATATCACCCCATAAATGGAACCGCACTAGCCAAAATGTTATGACTTCAATTATTAGACACATCTCTTTGCTACGGAAACACAAATGCTTTAACTCTAATATGTTTAAATGGAAATTATCTACCGTTCCATATGAAACATTTACTAAATAATAAAAAAAACAGCACTGACATTATGCACAACTCAATCAATCTCGAATTCTTTATAGGAATACAAGTCTACTTTTAAACATTTGGGAGAAACCGCAAGTCATGTGATCGACATTAGCATATCTCTATTTTTAGAATGAGTATTGATAGTTCGTTATCTAGAAAAGTTTCATTCCCCTAAACATTTTTGAAATGATAGAAAAAAAGCGAAATCAAGACTCCCAAATCAAGTTCTTATCATCTTAAGTCCTTGCTGAAATATACGACTCTTTCAATGTACATTTTGGCGATATACTTAGTGACCTGGAATTTGATTTTACAAGATGGCGTAAGCTTTTGGTCACGTGACGATAGTTCACTGCGTCTGTATTCATGCGCTTTAATTCCTTTGTGCTGATTAATAGCACTGAATATAAACTTGGAATTTATAAGATACACAATTGTTTATAGGTATGAATAGTCGCTGTCTGTTATGATATTAATGTTTTGAAATAGGCGAATCTACTGTTTATAGCGAGTTCTAACGCTTATCAGGTGGTGGAACTATTTGATTAGTGGTTGTTAGGTTTGAATTCACGACACATGGTTGTAGATTTGCGGTATTGAAAATAAAAATCATGTTAGCTCTGAGAGCGGCTGCTAAAGCACCGCCCTCAAAAATTGTCAAATAATAGAAAAATAGATAATAGAAATGAAATGTCTGTGTACCTAAAGGTTGGTAGTCATCAATCAGCTGTGATCCCAATCCCAGCATGGTCTTGTTGTAAACAAACCTCAAGTTGCAGCCGACATGTTCAAGTTCACTAAAACTTCCACTTCTTATCTGCAAATACACAAAACAGGAATGTGAAACATACCTTACAGTATCACAAATCCAGGGCAATATCACAAAAATTATTTAATCAAACAAAGAAATATCTCATCTAGAAATAAACAAGAAATGTCACTGGTAAGTGTTGCATGCCCCCCAAATGGTCTGTGAAAATAACAATATATTTTTATAATAGGTATCGATGTATCCATAAATATCAAGAGTAACAAACTGATGATTCAGACTAAACATGCAATTTCATGTTTTTTTTACAATAAAGCATGACCTTGACCTTTGTGTAACCTTGACCTTGACATCTGATGTAACAGTCTGGGTATTTATAAAGATAAATGCAGGTGACACATCATCATGACATGCAGATCACTTGTGTCAAGCGATCAAAAATCCATTCATGCATGACAAAATTACCCGAAACGAAATCATACACAGACTCAAAGTGTTATCAAACAAACTCAAAGAGTGACCTTGACCTTTAAGGTATGGGTGTGGGTCTTACTCGTGACATGTTGTCATGTTATGTTGATCATTTGTAGCAAGTATCAACAAAATCCATCTACGCATGACAAAGTTACAGGCCAGACAAAACTACAGGAAGGATGCTGCGATTACTATATGCAACCCCAAAAATTTGGGGGTGGGGCTTGGGGGCATAAAAAGATAATATTAAACAATGAGACATGACCAGATGTCCAAACATATGTCCATACCCCAATTAAAATAATTATACCCTTCCAAGGTGAACAAATGTTTCCTTGATGAGGCTCAGAAATGTTCAGATTAGCAGAAAAAGTTATTCGCCAGAGATTGCGAATTGATCCGATGCTTGACCCGTTCATTCTCAAAACATAGCCCTTAGTAATGGTACTACCCTGGAAGGCAACTCATGAGCTGTTCAAGTAAGCTTTGAGCTTTCCAAGCAATTGAGCTGATATTATTTAAAAATCAAGTCTATGATGTTCTGATTATCCATCCATACCAGGTGGTAAGATAGTTCCTGGAATGCCCGTCCAATCTTCCCCTTCCAACTGCCATCTCTGTCTGGGTCTGCCAAACTGTACATGTATCCTACAATACACACTGTACATACCATTGTAACATATATATACTGGCATGGAATAGCATAACAAACATTGGAAAAACAACTACATGTATGAATTACAAATTTGGTTAAATATTGTAGCATTAAAAGCATTTGCTAAACAATGTAGCACTACAAACATTAGTTAAATACTTTAGCATTCAAATCAATGGCAAATTAATTCAGCATTACAAACATTAATAGAATAGTTACATGTACAAGTACAAGCACTGTTAAAATGATTACAAACTTTTACAAATCATCCATGCCATTTTTCTACCTCTATCACTAGACACCCTCACACAAATCCTAGGACAGATGTTCTACCAATAAACAACCTTACCCCAGTCCTAGGTCAGAGGTTCTATCAATAAACACCCTCACACCAGTCGTAGGTTCTACCAATAAACACCCTCACACCAGTCCTAGGTCAGAGGTTCTGTCAATAAACACCCTCCCTCACACCAGTCCTAGGTCAGAAGTTCTACCAATAAACACCCTCCCACCAGTCCTAGGTCAGAGGTTTTACCAATAAACACCCTCGCACCAGTCCTAGGTCAGAGGTTCTAACAATAAACACCCTCACACAAATCCTAGGTCAAATGTTCTACCAATAAACACCCTCACACCAGTCCTAGGTTCTATCAATAAACACCCTCACACCAGTCCTAAGTTCTATCAATAAACACCCTCACACCAGTCCTTGGTCGGAGGTTATATCAATAAACACCCTCACACCAGTCATAGGTTCGTCCAATAATCACCCTCACACCAGTCCTACTTCAGAGGTTCTACCAATAATCACTCTCACACCATTCCTAGATTAGAGGTTCTACAAATAAACACCCTCACACCAGTCCAAGGTCAGATGTTCTACCAATAAACACCCTCACACCAGTCCTAGGTCAGAGGTTCTATCAATAAACACCCTCGCACAAGTCCTAGGTCAGAGGTCCTACCAATAAACACCGGCACACCAGTCCTAGGTCAGAGGTTCTACCAATAAACACCCTCACACCAGTCATAGGTTCGTCCAATAATCACCCTCACACCAGTCCTACGTCAGAGGTTCTACCAATAAACACACTCCCACCAGTCCTAGGTCAGAGGTTTTACCAATAAACACCCTCGCACCAGTCCTATGTCAGAGGTTCTAACAATAAACACCCTCACACAAATCCTAGGTCAAATGTTCTACCAATAAACACCCTCACACCAGTCCTAAGTTCTATCAATAAACACCCTCACACCAGTCCTAGGTTCTATCAATAAACACCCTCACACCAGTCCTTGGTCAGAGGTTCTATCAATAAACACCCTCACACCAGTCCTAGATCAGAGGTTCTACCAATAAACACCCTTACACCAGTCCTAGGTCAGAGGTTCTACCAATAAACACCCTCACACCAGTCCTCTGTCAGATGTTCTACCAATAAACACCCTCACACCAGTCCTTGGTCAGAGGTTCTATCAATAAACACCCTCACACCAGTCCTAGATCAGAGGTTCTACCAATAAACACCCTTACACCAGTCCTAGGTCAGATGTTCTACCAATAAACACCCTCACACCAGTCCTAGGTCAGAGGTTCTTTCAATAAACACCCTCGCACCAGTCCTAGGTCAGAGGTACTACCAATAAACACCCTCACACCAGTCCTAGGTCAGAGGTTCTTTCAATAAACACCCTCGCACCAGTCCTAGGTCAGAGGTACTACCAATAAACACCGGCACACCAGTCCTAGGTCAGAGGTTCTACCAATAAACACCCTCACACCAGTCATAGGTTCGTCCAATAATCACCATCACACCAGTCCTACGTCAGAGGTTCTACCAATAATCACTCTCACACCATTCCTAGGTCAGAGGTTCTACCAATAAATTGCCTTACACCAGTCCTTGGTCAGAGGTTCTACCAATAAACACCCTCACACCAGTCCTTGGTCAGAGGTTCTACCAATAATCACCTTCGCACCAGTCCTATGTCAGAGGTTCTACCAATAATCACTCTAACACCATTCTTAGGTCAGAGGTTCTACCAATAAATTGCCTTACACCAGTCATAGGTCAGAGGTTCTACCAATAAACACCCTCACACCAGTCCTAGGTCAGAGGTTCTACCAATAAACACCCTCACACCAGTCCTAGGTCAGATGTTCTACCAAAAAACACCCTCACACCAGTCCTAGGTCAGAGGTTCTACCAATAATCACTCTCACACCATTCCTAGGTCAGAGGTTCTACCAATAATCACCCTCACACCAGTCCTAGGTCAGAGGTTCTACCAATAATCACTCTCACACCATTCCTAGGTCAGAGGTTCTACCAATTAATTGCCTTACACCAGTCCTAGGTCAGAGGTTCTACCAATAATCACTCTCACACCATTCTTAGGTCAAAGGTTCTACCAATAAATTGCCTTACACCAGTCCTAGGTCAGAGGTTCTATAAACACCTTCACACCAGTCCTAGGTCAGAGGTTCAACCAATAATCACTCTCACACCATTCCTAGGTCAGAGGTTCTACCAATAAATTGCCTTACACCAGTCCTTGGTCAGAGGTTCTACCAATAATAACTCTCACACCATTCCTAGGTCAGAGGTTCTACCAATAAATTGCCTTACACTAGTCCTAGGTCAGAGGTTCTACCAATAAACACCCTCACACCAGTCCTAGGTCAGAGGTTCTACCAATAAACACCCTCACACCAGTCCTAGGTCAGATGTTCTACCAATAAACACCCTCACACCAGGCTTAGGTCAGAGGTTCTACCAATTATCACTCTCACACCATTCCTAGGTCAGAGGTTCTACCAATAATCACCCTCACACCAGGGTTAGGGTTAACCCTAACCCTAACTCTACCAATAAATTCCCTCACACCAGTCCTAGATCAGAGGTTCTACCAATAAACACCCTTACACCAGTCTGAGGTCAGAGGTTCTACCAATAAACACCCTCACACCAGTCCTAGGTCAGATGTTCTACCAATAAACACCCTCACACCAGTCCTAGGTCAGAGGTTCTTTCAATAAACACCCTCGCACCAGTCCTAGGTCAGAGGTACTACCAATAAACACCGGCACACCAGTCCTAGGTCAGAGGTTCTACCAATAAACACCCTCACACCAGTCATAGGTTCGTCCAATAATCACCATCACACCAGTCCTATGTCAGAGGTTCTACCAATAATCACTCTCACACCATTCCTAGGTCAGAGGTTCTACCAATAAATTGCCTTACACCAGTCCTTGGTCAGAGGTTCTACCAATAAACACCCTCACACCAGTCCTTGGTCAGAGGTTCTACCAATAATCACCTTCGCACCAGTCCTATGTCAGAGGTTCTACCAATAATCACTCTAACACCATTCTTAGGTCAGAGGTTCTACCAATAAATTGCCTTACACCAGTCATAGGTCAGAGGTTCTACCAATAAACACCCTCACACCAGTCCTAGGTCAGAGGTTCTACCAATAAACACCCTCACACCAGTCCTACGTCAGATGTTCTACCAAAAAACACCCTCACACCAGTCCTAGGTCAGAGGTTCTACCAATAATCACTCTCACACCATTCCTAGGTCAGAGGTTCTACCAATAATCACCCTCACACCAGTCCTAGGTCAGAGGTTCTACCAATAATCACTCTCACACCATTCCTAGGTCAGAGGTTCTACCAATTAATTGCCTTACACCAGTCCTAGGTCAGAGGTTCTACCAATAATCACTCTCACACCATTCTTAGGTCAAAGGTTCTACCAATAAATTGCCTTACACCAGTCCTAGGTCAGAGGTTCTATAAACACCTTCACACCAGTCCTAGGTCAGAGGTTCAACCAATAATCACTCTCACACCATTCCTAGGTCAGAGGTTCTACCAATAAATTGCCTTACACCAGTCCTTGGTCAGAGGTTCTACCAATAATAACTCTCACACCATTCCTAGGTCAGAGGTTCTACCAATAAATTGCCTTACACCAGTCCTAGGTCAGAGGTTCTACCAATAAACACCCTCACACCAGTCCTAGGTCAGAGGTTCTACCAATAAACACCCTCACACCAGGCCTAGGTCAGAGGTTCTACCAATTATCACTCTCACACCATTCCTAGGTCAGAGGTTCTACCAATAATCACCCTCACACCAGGGTTAGGGCTAACCCTAACTCTACCAATAAATTCCCTCACACCAGTCCTAGGTCAGAGGTTCTGTCAATAAACACCCTCAAACAAGTCCTACGTCAGAGGTTCTACCAATAAACACCCTCACACCAGTCATAGGTCAGAGGTTCTACCAATAAACACCCTCACACCAGTCCTACATCAGAGGTTCTATCAATAAACACCCTCACACAAGTCCTAAGTCAGAGGTTCTACCAAATCACACCCTCACGCCAGTCCTAGGTCAGAGGTTATACCAATAAATTCCCTCACACCAGTCCTAGGTCAGAGGTTCTACCAATAATCACCCTCACACCAATCCTAGGTTAGAAGTTCTACCAATAATCACCCTCACACCAATCCTAGGTTAGAAGTTCTACCAATAATCACCCTCACACCAGTCCTAGGTCAAAGGTTATACACCAGTCCTAGATTCTACCAATAAACACCCTCACACCAGTCCTAGGTCAGAGGTTCTACCGATAACCAACCACGCACCAGTCCTATGTCAGAGGTTCTACAAATAACCAACCTTTACACCAGTCCTAGGTCAGAGGATCTACCAATAAACACCCTCACACCAGTCATAGGTCAGAGGTTCTACCAATAAACACCTTCACACCAGTCTGAGGTCAAAAGTTCTACCAATAATCACCCTCACACCAGTCCTACGTCAGTGGTTCTATCAATAAACACCCTCACACAAGTCCTAAGTCAGAGGTTCTACCAAATCACAACCTCACACCAGTCCTAGGTCAGAGGTTATACCAATAAATTCCCTCACACCAGTCCTAGGTCAGAGGTTCTACCAATAATCACCCTCACACCAATCCTAGGTTAGAAGATCTACCAATAATCACCCTCACACCAGTCTTAGGTCAGAGGTTCTACCAATAAACACCCTCACACCAGTCCTAGGTCAGAGGTTATACCAATAATCACTCGCACACCATTCCTTGGTCAGAGGTTCTACCAATAATCACCCTCACACCAGTCCTAGGTCAGAGGTTCTACCAATAATCACCCTCACACCAGTCCTACATCAGAGGTTCTATCAATAAACACCCTCACACCAGTCCTAGGTCAGAGGTTATACCAATAAATTCCCTCACACCAGTCATACGTCAGAGGTTCTACCAATAATCACCCTCACACCAGTCCTACGTCAGAGGTTCTATCAATAAACACCCTCAAACAAGTCCAAGATAAGAAGTTCTACCAATAATCACCCTCACACCAGTTCTAGGTCAGAGGTTCTACACCAGTCCTAGGTTCTACCAATAATCACCCTCACACCAGTTGTAGGTCAGAGGTTCTATTAATAAACACCCTCACACCAGTCATAGGTCAAGGGTTCTACCAATAAACACCCTCACACCAGTCATAGATCAGAGGTTCTGCAAATAACCAACCTTTACACCAGTCCTAGGTCAGAGGATCTACCAATAAACACCCTCACACCAGTCCTAGGTCAGAAGTTCTACCAATAATCACCCTCACACCAGTCATAGGTCAGAAGTTCTATTGATAAACACCCTCACATCAGTCCTAGGTCAGAGGTTCTACCAATAATCACCCTCACACCAGTCCTACATCAGAGGTTCTATCAATAAACACCCTCACACCAGTCCTAGGTCAGAAGTTCTACCAATAATCACCCTCACACCAGTCCTACATCAGAGGTTCTATCAATAAACACCCTCACACCAGTCCTAGGTCAGAGGTTATACCAATAAATTCCCTCACACCAGTCCTAGGTCAGAGGTTCTACCAATAATCACCCTCACACCAGTCCTACGTCAGAGGTTCTATCAATAAACACCCTCAAACAAGTCCAAGATTAGAAGTTCTACCAATAATCACCCTCACACCAGTTCTATGTCAGAGGTTCTACACCAGTCCTAGGTTCTACCAATAATCACCCTCACACCAGTTGTAGGTCAGAGGTTCTACCAATAATCACCCTCACACCAGTCATAGGTCAGATGTTCTATCGATAAACACCCTCACACCAGTCCTAGGTCAGAGGTTCTACCAATAATCACCCTCACACCAGTCCTACGTCAGAGGTTCTATCAATAAACACCCTCACACCAGTCCTATGTCAGAAGTTCTACCAATAATCACCCTCACACCAGTCCTAGGTCAGAGGTTCTATCAATAAACACCCTCACACCAGTCATAGGTCAGATGTTCTATCGATAAACACCCTCACACCAGTCCTAGGTCAAAGGTTCTACCAATAATCACCCTCACACCAGTCCTACGTCAGAGGTTCTATCAATAAACACCCTCACACAAGTCGTAAGTCAGAAGTTCTTCCAATAATCACCCTCACACCAGTTCTAGCTCAGAGGTTCTACACCAGTCCTAGGATCTACCAATAATCACCCTCACACCAGTCATAGGTCAGAGGTTCTACAAATAAACACCCTCAGACCAGTCCTAGGTTACAGGTTCTACCAATAAACACCTTCACCAGTCATAAGTCAGAGATTCTACCAATAAACAACCTCACACCAGTCCTAGGTCAGAGGTTCTACCAATAAACACCCTCAAACCAGTCATAGGTCAGAAGTTCTACCAATAAACACTTCACACCAGTCATACATCGGAGATTCTACCAATAAACACTTCATACCAGTCGTAGGTCACACGTTCTACCAATAAACACCCTCACACCAGTCCTAGCTCACAGGTTCTACCAATAAACACCCTCACACCAGTCATAGGTCAGAGGTTCTACCAATAAACACATTACTCCAGTCATAGGTCAGAGGTTCTACCTATAAACAACCTCACACCAGTCCTAGGTCAGAGGTTCTACCTATAAACACCCTCACACCAGTCATAGGTCAGAAGTTCTACCAATAAACACCTTTACACCAGTCATAGGTCAGAGGTTCTACCAATAAACAACCTCACACCAGTCCTAGGTCAGAGGTTCTACCAAAAAACACTTCACACCAGTCATAGGTCAGAAGTTCCACAAATAAACACTTCACACCAGTCCTACGTCAGAGGTTCTACCAATAAACAACCTCACACCAGTCAAAGGTCAGAGGTTCTACCAATAAACACCCTCACACCAGTCATAGGTCAGAGGTTCTACCAATAAACAACCTCACACCAGTCATAGGTCAGAGGTTCTACCAAATAAACACCCTCACACCAGTCATAGGTCAGAGGTTCTACCAAATAAACAACCTCACACCAGTCCTAGGTCAGAGGTTCTACCAAAAAACACTTCACACCAGTCATAGGTCAGAAGTTCCACCAATAAACACTTCACACCAGTCCTACGTCAGAGGTTCTACCAATAAACAACCTCACACCAGTCAAAGGTCAGAGGTTCTACCAAATAAACACCCTCACACCAGTCATAGGTCAGAGGTTCTACCAATAAACACCCTCACACCAGTCATAGGTCAGAGGTTCTACCAATAAACACCCTCACACCAGTCATATGTCAGAGGTTCTACCAATAAACAACCTAACACCAGTCATAGGTCAGAGGTTCTACCAATAAACACCCTCAAACCAGTCATAGGTCAGAGGTTCTACCAATAAACACCCTCACACCAGTCATAGGTCAGAGGTTCTACCAATAAACACCCTCACACCAGTCATAGGTCAGAGATTCTACCAAAAAACACCCTCACACCAGTCATTGGTCAGAGGTTCTGCCAATAAACACCCTCACACCAGTCATAGGTCAGAGGTTCTGCCAATAAACACTTCACACCAATCCTAGGTCATAGGTTCTACTAATAAACACCTTCACATGGCCATGAACCAAAGAAATCTATAAAACAATAAACCAAAGAAAACAGAACCGTTGTGAACGTTATTTAAGTTTGTATATTGTTAAACCGACCATCAAAATGTTGTTGCTTCTTTGTTTACCCGGTTCCAGGGTTTTATCGAATCAGTTATCCAATCAGATATCAATTGTATAATTAAATAGCTAGTGAATCAATTATCAGATGATAAATTAGATAGCTGGTGAAAATGATATCAGTTGAATAATTAGAAAGCTGGTGAATCAGATATAAGTTGAATAATTTAAGAGCTGGTAAATCAGATATTAGTTGAATCATTAGATAGCTGGTGAATCAGACACAGTTGAATATTTAGAGAGCTGGTGAATCAGTCACAGTTGAATAATTAGAGAGCTGGTGAATCAGACACAGTTGAATTATTAGAGAGCTGGTGAATCAGACACAGTTGAATAATTAGACAGCTGGTAAATCAGATATTAGTTGAATCATTAGATAGCTGGTGAAAATGATATCAGTTGAATGATTAGATAGCTGGTGAATCAGTCACAGTTGAATAATTAGAGAGCTGGTGAATCAGATATCAGTTGAATAATTAGAGAGCTGGTGAATCAGATCACAGTTGAATAATTAGAGAGCTGGTGAATCAGACACAGTTGAATGATTAGATAGCTGGTGAATCAGACACAGTTGAATAATTAGAGAGCTGGTGAATCAGATCACAGTTGAATAATTAGAGAGCTGGTGAATCAGACACAGTTGAATGATTAGATAGCTGGTGAATCAGACACAGTTGAATAATAAGAGAGCTGGTGAATCAGATATCAGTTGAATAATTAGAGAGCTGGTGAATCAGACACAGTTGAATAATTAGAGAGCTGGTGAATCAGATCACAGTTGAATAATTAGACAGCTGGTGAATCAGACACAGTTGAATAATTAGAGAGCTGGTGAATCAGATATTAGTTGAATAATTCGATAGCTAGTGAATCAGTCACAGTTGAATAATTAGAGAGCTGGTGAATCAGATATGAGTTGAATAATTAGAGAGCTGGTGAATCAGATATGAGTTGAATAATTAGAGAGCTGGTGAATCAGATATGAGTTGAATAATTATAGAGCTGGTGAAAATATTATCAGTTGAATAATTAGAGAGCTTGTGAATCAGATATCAGTTGAATTATTAGATAGCTGGTGAATCAGATATCAGTTGAATAATCAGATAGCTGGTGAATCATATACCAGTTGAATAATTAGATAGCTGGTGAATCAGTCACAGTTGAATAATTAGAGAGCTGGTGAATCAGACACAGTTGAATGATTAGATAGCTGGTGAATCAGATATAAGTTGATTAATAAGAGAGCTGGTGAATCAGATCACAGTTGAATAATTAGAGAGCTGGTGAATCAGTCACATTTGAATAATTAGAGAGCTGGTGAATCAGTCACAGTTGAATAATTAGAGAGCTGGTGAATCAGATATGAGTTGAATAATTAGAGAGCTGGTGAATCAGATATCAGTTGAATAATTATAGAGATGGTGAAAATGATATCAGTTGAATAATTAGAGAGCTGGTGAATCAGATACCAGTTGAATAATTAGAGAGCTGGTGAATCAGATATGAGTTGAATAATTAGAGAGCTGGTGAATCAGATATCAGTTGAATAATTAGATAGCTGGTGAATCAGTCACAGTTGAATAATTAGAGAGCTGGTGAATCAGACACAGTTGAATAATTCGATAGCTAGTGAATCAGTCACAGTTGAATAATTAGAGAGCTGGTGAATCAGATATGAGTTGAATAATTAGAGAGCTGGTGAATCAGATATCAGTTGAATAATTATAGAGATGGTGAAAATATTATCAGTTGAATAATTAGAGAGCTTGTGAATCAGATATCAGTTGAATAATTAGATAGCTGGTGAATCAGATATCAGTTGAATAATTAGATAGCTGGTGAATCAGTCACAGTTGAATAATTAGAGAGCTGGTGAATCAGACACAGTTGAATGATTAGATAGCTGGTGAATCAGATATAAGTTGATTAATAAGAGAGCTGGTGAATCAGATCACAGTTGAATAATTAGAGAGCTGGTGAATCAGTCACATTTGAATAATTAGAGAGCTGGTGAATCAGTCACAGTTGAATAATTAGAGAGCTGGTGAATCAGATATGAGTTGAATAATTAGAGAGCTGGTGAATCAGATATCAGTTGAATAATTATAGAGATGGTGAAAATGATATCAGTTGAATAATTAGAGAGCTGGTGAATCAGATACCAGTTGAATAATTAGAGAGCTGGTGAATCAGATATGAGTTGAATAATTAGAGAGCTGGTGAATCAGATATCAGTTGAATAATTATAGAGATGGTGAAAATGATATCAGTTGAATAATTAGAGAGCTGGTGAATCAGATATCAGTTGAATAATTAGAGAGCTGGTGAATCAGTCACAGTTGAATAATTAGAGAGCTGGTGAATCAGATACCAGTTGAATAATTATAAAGATGGTGAAAATGATATCAGTTGAATAATTAGAGAGCTGGTGAATCAAATATCAGTTGAATCATTAGAGAGCTGGTGAATCAGATATCAGTTGAATCATTAGAGAGCGGGTGAATCAGATATCAGTTGAATCATTAGAGAGCTGGTGAATCAGATATAAGAGTGATAAATGAGATACATGTAGCAAGTGTTTATTGGATTACAGATAATATATGTACATTAATCAGATAGCTAATATAATTATTATTATTATTATTTTCAACTTTATTTCCTTAATAACTTAACGAAGATTGTACAAATACATATATATTGAACTGTGAACAAAATTAATCAACATTGAAATATGAATATAATACAACATTTCGATATAAACTCTTTCTTTCTGTGCGTAAGTAATCGAGTACTATATACATACATAATATGTAAATAATATGCATCTTATCATCATTATCACATAAATATTTTATGCTTTATATATTGGTTATACCAGCGAATTGCTTCTGTTTGGACCAAGTTATGTTAGCATTGTATTTTTCACCCTTTTCTTTGAGATCATTGATTTTACACTTCATGCTGTTTTTCCCTCGTGTATCCGCATCATAAATATTTTCTATATTTAATGAATTGTCTCTTATCTTTGTATTAATTTCTGCAAAGAGTTTAAGAGCGTTTACTCTATGTGCATCAAACTTCACAAGTACATATGTAACTTTGCGTATTTTGTTTGATAATTCTGAGTGCACTAACTCATTGTCATATGAGGGTAGTACTTCGTTGATTAGTACGGCGCAAGTTTGAAGTTTATTTTTAGATCAGCAATTTCAGAGTTCAAAGTTTTGGAAAGATTTTTTAAGGTTAGTTTATGTTCCAGAGTCTGAGCTTTTATCATATGCAGTTCTGCTTCCAAATTTGCTACCGTTTGCTTTATCAGACACTATAGATGTGTTGTTGATGAATCTTTCAACGGACTGTCGGTATACCAGTTATTCTGCATTTGAGATTGATTCAGCACTGACGAAGTTGATTTTTTTAATATATCACCAACATCTGGTCGGTTACCATACAGAAACTGATTAAGAGCAAGACAGTCCGGTGCATATTTTTCCGAAAGTGTGGCAAACCCTCTATCTCAGTATCAATGTGGTCTATAACTATGTCTTCTAGCTTAACCATTTTCGGAACGACATGTTGATCAAGTTGAATGATGTTCTGTGAAGCTTACTTCACTATTTCCTTAGTAGATGGTGGTAGTTGAGGACACTGTAAATTCCCATCATTGTCTAATTTAGGTAATATTCAGTTATGTTCTCATTGTGATTGTGGTCAGGTATTGTATGGGAATTACAATGAGTTTTTGCTTGATATGGACTGTTGTTAAAGGATTCGACTCCATTCTCCTCCTGGTCGTAAAGTACAGGTAATGACAGCAATATTTTTGGAACACTCATTGACAATGTTTAACATTTAATTAGCAAGGTTTAAACTTTAATTTATTAACACGATTTGTGCACAAATATTAAATATTGTTAGTTTTACCCCTTTCAGTGGGGGGGGGGGGGGGGGGGGGGCATAAAAATATACTTCATACTCCCCTGTACAGAACCCTTATACAACACAGCCCCTTAATTTGTCAGAACTTCAATCACCCACTCTCGGCGATTTGTTATGAGCAGAAATGATTCTTGATTTTAAAAACAATTTTATTTTGTACACATGTATGCAAAATGAAAAAAATCAGTTTTCCCTGTAATATTCCTATGTAAAAGTCACATTACAGGGCCCTTATATATCCCAGTCTCTTGATATTCAGAATCTTCAATCCTTGCTGATGTAAGGATAATTTATATCAAATGTGAACTAGTTTGACTGAAAGGTTATTAAGAGGAAATTTGTGAAAATTCCCAATTTTAACCTTATTGCCCCATCCACCCTCTGGCCCCTTATGGAAATTCAATCCTGAGTTTTTATTGAACAAAATCAAATTTATTGTTACTAGACAATGCTTTAGATCTCAAATTGAACAACATATTTACCCAAATTGACAAAAAAATGAAAATTTTCCATTTTCCCATAGTATTCCTATGTAAAACTCAAAGACCCCTTTCAGGGCCTCTATACATCCCATTGTCCATTGATTTGTACAAACTTTAAACCCATACTCATTGGGATAATCTATATTAAATATGAAAATATTTGACTGACCAGTTGTTGAGAAGAAGATTTTTGAAAAATTTCTATTTTAACCCTTTTTTGACCCACCTTGGCCCCATATGGAAAGTCTATTCTCCTTATTGAGCCAAATCTTATTTCCTATGACTAGATGATACTTCTGAACTCAAATTGAATAATAATTTTGCCTAAACAGATGAAAAAAAAGAGGATTTTCTGTTTTCCCATAGTATCCCTTACAGGGCCCCTATAAGTTTTAGCCCCTAAATTCTTATCTGCAATCAAACCCCTACACATTGGGATATTTTATGCCAAATATGAACAAATCTGACACGCAGGTTCTTAAGAAAACGATTTTTGTAATTCCCAATTTTTACCCTTTTGCTGCCCCTCCTGACCCCTTAAGATATTGAAACCCAGTCATTTTTACAAATCTGAATCTTGTTCACCAAAAAATGCTCCTGTGAAGATACAGGCAAAATCATTTCCATTTTGAAAAAAATAAATTAATATTTATTATTATTGAACCCTCAGGGTGGGGTCATTTTTAACCCTAAGGACACCAGTTGAACAAATCTAACAAAACTATAGTTGGTTATCATTACTAAATAAACATTTTGAATATCTGTTGGGTTGTTAATGAGAAGAAGATTTTTTAAGTTTTACACTATTTTTAATATTGGCGGCCATCTTGAATTTCAGATGGAAAAATAATTATAGTCTCCTTACAGGCATAGTACCATCATTGCAAAAAGGAAGTGCTTCCATGGGGTAGTCGCATAATGGCGGTTATAAATAATCCTCAATTCTTCTTCTTTAAAAATGCATTTTCCTTATTTTAATGCTCATTTTTTTATTTGAATGGCATTATTGATGTATTTTGAACATTTTGATAGCATTGTCATGTCTGAATTGTGAATTTAGAAAAAAAAAATGATGCTTGGAAGTTGAGGTATGAATTCATGATTTCGGAAGTCTACTTTCACTTTGCCACCAGTGTACACACTGAGTAGAAAAAAATCTCTTATATGACACATGACCCCTACTTTTCTCATCATATTTTGATAGTGCAGAGGTTGACAAACAGTAAAATGTAGGTTTCACTTCTTTCATTTGGGACTCTCTATGAATGACAAGCCTTCATACTTTTATTATTTACTATAGAATAAAGAACAAAAATCAATTGTGGGGTTGCACCTATGCAACAGGAACATCCATGTGAAGTTTCAGTTTAATTGGCCTAGTGGTTTCAGAGAAAGTGCTGCTAACAGACGAAAAAGAGAATTTTCTGTTTTCCCGTAGTATCCCTACGTAAAATTCTAAGTCCCCTTACAGGGCCCCTATAAATTTTAGTCACTAAATTTTTATCTGCAATCAAACCCCTTCACATAGGGATAATTTATGCCAAATATGAACAAATCTGAGACACAGGTTCTGAAGAAAATTATTTTTTTAATTCCCAATTTTTACCCTTTTGGGTCCCCTCCTCAAGTACAGTTTTACAGTATGGAATTTAGTGAAGATGTTCTTGTGAAGATTGTTGTTTTAAATCCACAAGAGTATATGATTTTAGGTACATTAGTACTCATGGTTTAAGTACATGCATACTGAACATATCTTACAACTTACCCTCCTCATATTCTTCATCTGAGTTTTGTAAAATGTGTCATCTAAAGGTGTGCATATGTGAAAGTTGTGATATATCAAAACTACATACATATATATATTTAACCATATGAATAATAAAGAAAATAAGAACACTGAAATGTTGCAAATGCCTATATTATGATGACGATATTTCAACTTCAGTTGATATTTTATGAATATTTTCACTCTTATTGAAACAATAATTTTGCAAGGAATCTGCTTTTGCTAATTTCAACCAAATACACTCAAATATTATGTCACAAACACATGAGTTGATAAATTAATCTGAAATAGGGTTGTCCAGACCTAGAACTATCCTCTAAATCCTGGGTGCCGAGCAAGGAATCTTCTAGCTTCTACCATTTTTAAGTGCTTCTTGTAAAGACCTGGACGGGGATAGAGTCGACAACCTCCAGCATACAAGGCAGATACTGTGAGACCAAGGTTGTGATTCTTATATTTTCATTTTGTATTTTCATAATAACATCATGAACCAATTACAATGAGTTTGTGCAAATATCATAAATAAATAGAGAATCTTCTTTGAGTGCACTTTTATTATTGAATTTATGAAATGAGTTGGCAAAAATATGATTTTTGTCTCCTTATAGAGGTGACCTGGTAAATCGTTTCCCTGAGTTACGGTATACAATGTAGAAATCCATGTTTTGTAACGAGAAACTGTAACAGTTTTAAGTTAAATATTCTTCTTCATTTTTTATCATTTCTTTTTTACACCAGACATTGTTCAGGGCATCTGTACCCCACCCACTGGCAGATAGAGATTACACCATGAATGAAGTCCTGTATGAAGGATGTGAAGTGACAAACTTGATACCCGTAGTCGATATATTGTCAAAAAAATACTGGGCAGATGGTAGGCAACCTTGTGGCAGCTCTATGCCGGGTGATTGAGGAACTCTGGCCACGGGGCAACACAATTTGTTTGTAAGGTTCAGTTTTGTGTTTTTTATCCAATTTGTGATTTTAAATGTTCATTTAAGAATGGTGACTGTATTTAACCAGTGTAAGAGTAACACATGTGTCTGCCATGTAAAATATGCATGAGGTGTTTTGTCCGCCTTGTAAAATCTGCATGAGGGGTTTTGTCCGCATTGTAAAATCTGTGTGAGGGGTTTTGTCCGTCTATACAAAAATGAGGGTGAGGTGTTTTGTCCGGGAGGTGTTTTGTCCATCACCCTGAATAATGACATAATTATCTCCCTTTTTCTGCTTTATATTTCCCCATTATTTTTGCTTGTCAGGAGCATATTTTAAAGATATGGGAGGGACTATTTTACAAAGCGACTTGGATAGAGGGCAGTGTGTGGAAGTTAGTGTAGAGAGAATTGATTGAATATTTAGAATTATGAAATGCCATCAAAGGCTAACAGATGATCAGTTAACCTAACCACTGTTTCCTGGAATCCTAAAAGTTTAACCAGTACTCGAACACACCCCATCTCTGCAAGAAACTGATAACTTTTCCACCTGAATCAGAGGTGAGAGACAAATAATAATGAGACATAATGTTGCATATCAGTCATCGCGGAGACTGTTGTCGAGTGAGGATTTGAACTCACGATCCCTGGATTGATAGTCAGAAGCATTACCGACTGAGCTTATCAGGCCCAAAATTCTTCTTGAATACTTTTTATTATCTTTAATAAACTCAATAATCAATGAACACAGAAATAAGATTCTTTTTACCACATACCCGTATACAACTTATATTCACATGTCAGTTATCAGAACATATATATCATACAATACATTATTTATGATTTAATATATGTTTTGTTATGTTATCAAATGTATCAAAATACTGAGGATGAACTTAAATGAATGAGTTTATCAATAAAATGTGTATCATAATATTTTCTAGTCTGGAGAAAAAAAAATACATTGCTATGTTTATACTGCTTAGATAGAAATTAAAGGAAACTATTCACTACTTTAAATTCATAGAATTATCACAATTTAAGTCCATGAATTATTAAATATTGATTTTGTTTATTGTCTTAATGTTTTTTGTACATGTATATATAAATTTAGAACAACTCTAATAAAGCAGATTTAATAGAAAACATTTACATAAAATCGGAGGGTTGTGGGTTCGATCCTCCCCCACGGCTTAGTGTAATGTCCTTGAGCAAGATACTTTTTCCACATATGCTTAATACTGGTTCTACCCAGGAAGACTTCAAACATGATTTGTATAAGTTGTAATAAATTGTTTCACAATCGAAGCAAACAAATCAAGTTTATCTATCTATCTTTATATTTTGCCACACACCTTCACAGGCATAATCGGGCAGCTGCACATCATGTCTTATATTAATAGAAAAGAAAAAGTAAAGCATAATAAGGAAAAGGGTAAAATATTGTTAAAGGTGTTAAAACAGTGCAACAAGACAAAAGAAGATTAAAAACAAACTCAAAATGCTCATGGTTTAGTGTAGCTGGCTAACTGCAAGCTTGAATGAATCAAAATCTTGCAGGAGTACAACATCTGCAGGTAACGAGTTCCACTGTACTATAGTAAGGGGAAAGAATGAATACTTGTAGTAGTCAACCCTAGTGTGATTCTGTTTGAAAGACATAGAGTGATAATACCTTGATATCCGGTGGTTAGCTTCAAAGTAATGAGGTATAGAGATGGTGACCAACTCATGAACAATTTTGTAAAGGAGGCATAAACGCGAATCTGCCTGGCGCTGCTCTAAGGTTCTCCAACCTAGTCTTTCTAACATGTTAGTAACACTGGAGTAATGGGAATAATCATTCATGGTCCAGCTTGCTGCACGTCTCTGAACTCTTTTAAGTTTGTCAATATTGGACTTGGCGTGGGGGTTAAAAATCGTACTTGCATACTCTAACTGGGGGCGGACCAAGGTTTTGTAGGCACACTCTCTGATCTTGGGGTACTTTACCTTGATGTTCCTCTTGACAAAGCCTAGGGTGCTGTTGGCCTTGGCTGCAACTCTGTCTATGTGGGTGTTCCATACTATTAACCTTAAAGAAATATCCAGATAGGAAGCAGCATTCTGTTCTCAACCCAAGGTCAGAGGTCAAAATGAACCTGAAAATCAGAAATTTGTTTCAGATTTTATTTTCAACAGGTCACAGACTAAATTTCATAAATATCTATGTTACTAGTTGTTCCTTTTCAATGACAATCTGGACTATTTATAATTAAAGCATCAGTCTGTTCACCAGACCAATACAGATTCTCACCTGTGAATAATCATCATTCTTCTTGTCAGCTCTGTATATTGGATTATCACAACTGGTTAACCAGCATGCAACATAACAATGCATGAAATTATGCTTGATGAAACCACATGTCTTTAACACAAAATCAGGGCAGACAAACCAGTATGTAGGACCCTGCTGTGATGATCAGTGGTGACAGTATCAGAAGAAAGTAGACAAAACAACCACCATCCTTACACATCCTTGGTAACAGAAAATGGTGGTGATAAAACATCCTTGTTTTTTTTATTTACAAATACATTTCCCTGTATTTAATGCTCATTTTTTTTATCTCAATGGCATTATTGATGTATTTGGAACGTTTTAGTGCTTAAAAACGTTTCATTCGTTATAAAGATAAGAAGGAAAATTAATTGTGGTTTACACTAAAAACTAGCCCATGTTGTATTACATAGAAAAGAATATAAAAGAGAAAACTGATAAATAACTGTAAACTTTAAATTGTTTTAAAATTTCAACTCTGCTATTGTATTCTTATCGTTGTAACAAACAGATAGGTGCGAAATGTTGAATTGATGATGCTGGAATTTTATCGCGAATACACATGACAAAAATTCTCAAATTACATTTTATCGTGACTCGTATTTTACAGAGCTATTTTCTGTCTAAAATAAAATGTGTTTAACAATCTGTAATAACAAGTTCGTGTTATGTTTTTTATACTTACTGTCAGGCTCTTGTTTATGAATAAATCGAAGATTCAATAATTAAATGGTTTCATTTGTCATGTGCTTTTGATCTTGATCACCTGCGACGCTTGCTTGTGTTTATTTTTCATATTGTGTCACATGACTTACACGTGTTGCTTGCATTTTATAAACCATATCCCGGGGCAAACCCCTCCTGGTGTTCTAGGCATGCGTCGTCATACCAACAAAGACTGTTAGTATTATAAAATATATAGGGGCCTTTTAAAAAGCAGGCCCGTGGCTACTCTGAAGCCCAGGAAGCCGATGCATCCCTGTTTTTCGGGCTAGGTACGAAACATATTTGAGGCTCTATATATAGTAATTAAAAACGCCTTGTTGTATTTTAAAACTAAATAAATTGCAATACTGTATTAATATACCATTCCCTAGTACAACATAACCACAAAAAATGAATATGAACCTATGTGGACGCTGTTGTACGTATACACATATAAGTAACGGTTTGGAATTGTCTGTGCGCGACTGATAACCGAAAACAAACGGGTGTTACTGTAGGGCTGTTCAGATGAAACCGAACAAAATATGCGTAACTGTTGCAAACTATACCATACATGCCGTTAATACAATTTGTGAGACCTGATATGACTTGAAAATTGAAATAAAAAGAAACAGCAATAAAAAAAAGCTGTGTTGCACGCGATTAAAAAAAAGTCAGTGGTTGATATATAATAATTGGATTTGCAACTAGGCCGGAAAGAACAAAAAATTTGGTTGCCCAAAACCTATTCTTTATAAAATGGTATTGTCCCCACTCCCTTTCCGATTCAATATAGTATAACTGGTCATGAATGTAGGCCTACATATCTACTATCTTAACGTTTACATTTTTAAGAAAATCTAAAACAGATGTCTTTAAAAAATGCCTAGATAGATCTATGTAATTTTCATTTTTACCTTTTTTTTCTAAACTTCCCCAGAAACCTGTTTTAAAACATTGATAACATTGATAAAAGACAGGTGGCTAAGTTTTTGACAAAGGCATCTAAAAACTTCGAAGGAGACGATTATTTACACTACTATTTAATCACCACAACTACATTTGTGCTTTTGAAAGTTTACCTAAATTATTCTATTTATGTTCTGGGACATTGTTTATTAATTATACAAATACATTACATTTATATAGCGCAAAAATTATGAAATATTCTATTGCGCTTCACAATTACACAACACACATTTAAAACATATACATTCAATATATTAACAGGATTCTAGAACTTAGATTTAGACATGTATATATATATATATATCAATAATCAATACTGTTTTATATTGCTACAGG
The DNA here is from genome assembly GCA_029582155.1 of Panopea generosa. Classification (NCBI taxonomy): domain Eukaryota; kingdom Metazoa; phylum Mollusca; class Bivalvia; order Adapedonta; family Hiatellidae; genus Panopea; species Panopea generosa. The sequence continues at coordinate 841,101 of CM055904.1, read as the reverse complement.
TATTTTGTATTTAACCGGAGTACACTCATTGGTCATGAAACTGACTATACAAATGTGTTTTCAGTTTTGATCTAAAACTGGCTTCAGATTGAATGTCTTTCAGATAACTCGGTAGATTATTCAACCATTTTGGACCAACAACGGCCATAGATCTGTCTGCTAGTTTTGTTCGCCGTCTAGGTATGTTAAAGTTAATGTCACCTTGTGATCGTAGTCTGTACCGTAATCGAGTAGGTACAAACATTTCCCTCAGGTATGCTGGAGCTGTACCATTGATAACACGGAAAACCATTACTAAGACTTTGAACATGATTCTAGCTTTAACTGGATGCCAGTGTAATTCTTTTAGAAGTTCTGCACTTGGTTGATCATAGGAAGCATTCATGACAACTCTAGCAGCATGATTTTGGACTCGCTGTAGTTTGTTGATTTGATAGGCTGGAATTTCAGTAAATAAACCATTGCAGAAGTCAATGTGGGAATGAACCAATCCATGCACTAATGATTCAGTTGACTTTTGTGTGAGATGTTTACGTATAGCTCGAAGATTTCGTAACTGCACATGAGCTATCTGACACTTTTTTTTGGATGTGATGGTCAAAGTTGAGTGTATTGGTCATGATTACACCCAGGTCTCTGACATGATCAGCATATTTTACGTCACACCCACCAACGTTAACACGTGTGATGTTCAATTTCGCTAACTGTTGTCTGGATCCATATATAATAATTTCAGTTTAAGACTGATTTATTTTCAGTTTGAAGGTTGTCATCCATTGTATGATTTCATTGAGGCAACTGTTGAGTTGTTGAAGAATAGTTGTCTCGTTTTAAGCATTTCCCGATTGAATTTTTAACGCAATCTTGTGATCATCCGCATATCCATGAAGATCGGCTGGATATTTCTGCACAACTCGATTGAGAGCCGATATATACAGGGTGAAGATCACCGGACCGGCACAAGAACCCTGCGGAACACCGAACCTCACTAATTCAGTGTCAGATGCTGACTGTTCGACTAAGACTGTGATTTCATAGTTCTGTTCGTGAGATAAGATTCAATCCGTTTCAACGGAGTGCTATGAATACCAAATTCATCTTGAAGGATTCGAGTCAGTATTGGGATATCGATGGTACCGAACGCTGCACTCAAGTCGATCATGACCACGATTGTAACTTGATTTTTATCGATGGTTTCTAAAAGATCATTATACATTTTGACCATTGCTGTTTCAACCCCGTGGTATTTTCTATAGGCACTTTGATAAGCTGGGAGGAGATTGTTAGTTTCAATATGCTTATTGATTCGATTTATTGCAGCTTTTTCAAGAATTTTGGAGAGGAATGTTAAATTTGATACCGGACGATAGTTTTGCAGTTCCAGCGGGAGACCTTTCTTCTTCAACAAAGGTTTAACAAGGCACTTTTCCACTCCTCAGGAAACACACCAGATAGCAGTGATCGATTTACAATTTCTGTCACAACGGGAGCAAGTTGTGAAAAATGCTCCTTTAAATTTGAAGTTGGAATCACATCAAGTTCACATGTTGTCGATTTTGATGCATATACAAGTTTCAAAATATCATTTTCGGAGAGTGGTTTGAACGCAGTAAATGACATTGTGTTAACAGGTGGATTCGAGTAGGAAGAACCACAATTATCATGCGAAATTGCATATTACTTTTTACTATTTATTGGCAGTGACTTGTAGGCCCTCTGGGCTGGGCGCACTACTATTTTCCATTTTGTAATTCATATATTAGTGTGCTGCCATGCACATGTCAATATATAATAAACTTGTAACTTACTTACTTACTTACTTTACACCAATAACATTTTACTATGGCGAATGCTTATTGCTACATCTCGATATTACATCTATTTTTTTTTGTTGGGTGGTGCTTCATACTTGAATGTATATTACAATGTCAGCAAACTTATCTGATTTTTTTTTCAGATTTCCAGAATAATTTAAAATAATTAGGTTGCGTTCAGCACCGTTAAACAGCAAACACGTTTAATACCTGGTTCCCTAAAAGTGTTGCGTGTTGTGTGCTAATTTGAGATTGAGCCAGTGTCCAGGAAAATAAGTATTTAACGTTTATCCGAACTGAACGCAGCTTTGGAATTTGTTACACTATTTGTATTATTAGAGCGGAAATTGTCATTGGAATGGACTATTTAAATGATTTCAGTTTCCTCTAGCAGTTTTCGAGCAAGTGTTAAAAATTGAATAGCATGGCATGAACTTTTTATCTCCAACTCCCGGACTTTGGTTAAGGAAATAAATATACGAACAATGTTTATAAAATGAAAATATGAAGGAAAAGAATACTAAAAAAAACCCATATTAACACATATTTTAAAACATATCAGAGCTATGAAATGAAAAATAAATGACAAGAATAACTATTCTAAATATCATACAATACTAGTTTTAATTACAGCAGGGTAACACCATTACCATTGCCATCACCACAACCACTGCCACTGTCACCTGTACTACTACCACCATCACAACAGCTACTATAACAACTGCCAATGTCACTACCACTACACCTACCGACACAATTACAATTATCATTATCACAAACATTACTTATACTACTTCCACTAGCATTAACAATATCACAATCACTACCACTACAATCACCCCTACCACTACCACTACTATTAAATAGAAATGAAGCATTAAACCTTTCATTTTGAATGAAGAATGTATCATATAGAACTAAGAAATAGAGATTAAGAATAAAGCAGTATACAATTTGTATACAAACGATAATCAAGTATTTAGAATCAGGCATTTGGCATGAATGTTTGAACCAATCATTTAGAGGAATAAAGAATTAAACATTAAACATATTCAGTTGAACATTTATATTTGTTTAAATCATAATACATTTGGGAAAATACTAAACATGACTATATGAACTATGCTGTATTGGTACGCCTTTGATAATATCAATATTCTAATGTTCGACAAATAATCAGCAAATTGTCACAATTTGTTATCAGAAAGTCGCTGGTGAATGCTTAATCTAATACTTATTAAAGGTTTTCAATTTCAATTTCAAAGAACAGATTTGAAGACTTATGTTACACACTTGTACAATTTATATTTATGTGAATATATATTCATGAACGCGCACAACCATTACACGTCATTTGTATACATCCACTCAATTTATTTATTTCAATCATTACACGACATTTGTATATATCAACTAATTTTATTTTATTTTATTTTTGCAAGCAAAAAATGTGTTGATAGTGTAGATCTGATAAATAAGTGAGATGTCTTATTGAATTTTGTGATTTGTCATTTTGTGATTTTTTTGTATCAATATCAAAAAAGTATCCAAAACCAATACCTCCAAATGGGCGAAATAGGTTTTAAAATGCAGGAAAATGGTAGGAACTGGCAGCCTCGCCATTCTTTTCTGGGCAAGCAGCTGATCTTACACGAGTGTTTATTTATTATTGAATTGATTAAACGAATTAGAAAAAAAAATCATATGAAGTTTTGCCGAGCATTATATCATTTTTTTCAATTCAATAATAAATGCGCACGAATGTAAGATTCGTTTTATCACATAACTCAGGAAAAATTGCATTTACCATTTATTTAACAGATCATCTATATAAGGAACGAGAAAAAAATCGGCAATTTATGTCCGTGAGTCATCATATGAAATAACGTCTGAGAAGTGATATTACACTACTATGGTTAATATTTAAAATGATGTCATGGGTTTATGCACCGTAAACTATGTGATACATTCTTATGAACCGGTGTAACTGTTTAGATGTCGTGAAGATGTAAACTTATTATTACACACCTGACACTCAAATGGCTTATCATCCGTATGTATCGGCATGGTACTGTTTAGATGTGGCGAAGATGTAAACTTCTTATTACACACCTGACACTCAAATGGTTTATCACCCGTATGTATCGGCATGGTACTGTTTAGATGTGGCGAACATGTAAACTTCTTATTACACACCTGACACTCAAATGGTTTATCTGCCGTATGTATCGGCATAGTACTGTTTAGATGTGACGAACGTGTAAACTTCTTATTACACACCTGACATCAAATGGTTTATCAACCGTTTGTGCCGGCATGTGACTGTCTAGATGTGGTGAAGATGTAAACTTCTTATTACACACCTGACATCAAATGGTTTATCACCCGTATGTGCCGGCATGTAACTGTTTAAACTGGACACACGTGTAAACTTCTTATTACACACCTGACACTCAAATGGTTTATCACCCGTATGTATCGGCATGTGACTGTTTAGATGTGGCAGACGTGTAAGTTTCTTATTACACACCTGACACTTAAATGGTTTATCATCCGTATGTATCGGCATGGTACTGTTTAGATGTGGCGAAGATATAAACTTCTTATTACACACCTGACACTCAAATGGCTTATCATCCGTATGTATCGGCATGTGACTGTTTAGATGTGACGAACATGTAAACTTCTTATTACACACCTGACACTCAAATGGTTTATCACCCGTTTGTATCGGCATAATACTGTTTAGTGGTGACGAACATGTAAACTTCTTATTACACACCTGACACTCAAATGGTTTATCACCCGTATGTATCGGCATGGTACTGTTTAGATGTGACGAACATGTAAACTTCTTATTACACACCTGACACTCAAATGGTTTATCACCCGTATGTATCGGCATGTGACTGTTTAGATGTGGCAGACGTGTAAGTTTCTTATTACACACCTGACACTCAAATGGTTTATCACCCGTATGTATCGGCATGTGACTGTTTAGATGTGGCGAAGATATAAACTTCTTATTACACACCTGACACTCAAATGGCTTATCATCCGTATGTATCGGCATGTGACTGTTTAGATGTGACGAACATGTAAACTTCTTATTACACACCTGACACTCAAATGGTTTATCACCCGTATGTATCGGCATAATACTGTTTAGTGGTGACGAACATGTAAACTTCTTATTACACACCTGACACTCAAATGGTTTATCACCCGTATGTATCGGCATGGTACTGTTTAGATGTGACGAACATGTAAACTTCTTATTACACACCTGACACTCAAATGGTTTATCACCCGTATGTATCGGCATGTGACTGTTTAGATGTGACGAACATGTAAACTTCTTTTTACACACCTGACACTCAAATGGTTTATCACCCGTATGTATCGGCATGTGACTGTTTAGATGTGACGAACATGTAAACTTCTTATTACACACCTGACACTCAAATGGTTTATCACCCGTATGTATCGGCGTGGTACTGTTTAGATGTGACGAAAATGTAAACTTCTTATTACACACCTGACACTCAAATGGTTTATCACCCGTATGTATCGGTGTGGTACTGTTTAGATGTGACGAAAATTTAAACTTCTTATTACACACCTGACACCCAAATGGTTTATCACCCGTATGTATCGGCGTGGTACTGTTTAGATGTGACGAACATGTAAACTTCTTATTTCACACCTGACACTCAAATGGTTTATCACCCGTATGTATCGGCGTGGTACTGTTTAGATGTGACGAAAATTTAAACTTCTTATTACACACCTGACACCCAAATGGTTTATCACCCGTATGTATCGGCGTGGTACTGTTTAGATGTGACGAACATGTAAACTTCTTATTTCACACCTGACACTCAAATGGTTTATCACCCGTATGTATTGGCATGTAACAGTTTAGATGTTTCGAACATGTAAACTTCTAATTACACACCTGACACTCAAATAGTTTATTTCCCGTATGTATCGGCATGTGACTGTTACAAATATGTTAAAAGTTCTTATTGTAAAACGTCTGTACCATCCGTGGTACTTCCAGAACATAATTCGTTGATTAAGAAATGACACGTCGGGTAAGAAAATCGTAATTCTTCATTGTCAGCTTTATTTTTTATTCTAAATATAGAATTCGATCCGGTTTTGAGACCTCAACTTTTTGATGATGTCTCGAATACGGTTTCTTCGAAAGCAGTTTTCTTCTGTTCAACTATGACGCAATAATGATAACAAATATTTATTTAGCATTCCAACTTTGTTAAAATCCCAAATTCAACCATTATTCTAACTTATAAGTTTAGAGACAAAAATGAAAACTCACATACATATAGTAAAACGAAATACGGAAAAATGACATTGCTACGGAGATCGGGGAGCTGATACAGAAATCGTGCTGTGTACTTTGGTTGCTCAAATTAGAGTAACATTAAAAATTCCACAAAAACGTGATTTATTGCGGGAAACTGTATATACGTACATGCATATCCAAACTAGATGGTTGTTATTCGTCATATTTGCCGGTGTTGTCAAAGTTTTTCTTTTTCCGTTGCTTTTATGCTTTTTGTATTTTCTATGTGTTTTAAATATTTAACGAAATCAATAAACATGGGAATCGTTTTTGCATACTTGTTTTTGTAAATTAAATATTTAGCATAGATTAATATAGTATTAATACCCCATTTAGTAAAATCAAGAGATATTACTATATAATTTAACTTTATTGTTTACTGCTTTTCGTTAAGATATACTTCTAGATATGCCCAGAAAGCTTCAGAAAATTGACATTCCCAAAACATTGATTTACACCAAAACATATGAAGAGAGTTATTATAATTACTCGTTATAAAGGTGGCAAGAAGTCACGTGATGACCCAAACAGTTATCGGGCTATCACATTATCATCTGTTTTTGTTAGATTATATGAACGTATGTTATTAGATAGGTTAAAGGGTAATGCCAATATAGAAATAGATAGACAGCAGGGTGGTTTCCAAGAAAAGTTGTCATTTGGAATGGCTGACATCATTTTCACTTAGAGAGTGTATTCTCTTTAGTAAATATTGTGATTCTAAAGTTTATATTTGCTTCTTAGGTAGAATATGGCAAGATGTGTTATTTTTTTAAATTAAATAAACTAAAAATAGATAAAAGTATATATAAGGCTTTCTTAAGTCTTTACAATGATGTAAAGAGTCGCGTTAAATTTCTTGATCACTTTTCTGACCCTTTCCCTGTTAAACAGGGTACCAGACAAGGTGGGGTCAGCAGCCCGACACTGTACTCAATTTTTATCAATGGTTAAATAAAAGAACTACGCGATTCTGGTCTATGGATATTAATGATAGGAATTTATCAAGTACCACTGTCGCAAATGATATGTGATTTCATTATCAAAAATGGACAAAATGATGGATATTTGTTATACGAGTACCTCATGCCGATAGAGGTTGTATACAATGCTAATAAATGTGCCGTTATTGTCTTCAATGAATCTGATCGTGACTTTAAAGTATGTAACGTGTTTGGAAATTAGGATCTGAGCATGTTAAAGAAACATATATGTATGTTCATTTGGGTATTGTTTGTGGAAAAAAACTATGAGTAGCCTGCCCAATATCAATGAAGCTAGTTCTAAACTGCGTGGAGCGTTCTTTAGCTTAATGAGTAGTGGTAAACAAGAAAAACATAGTTTATACATGGTATTCCCTCAAACACAAGGACGGATGTAGCGTTAAGTCGTATTGGGTCCAATACAATTAAGAGCGAAATTGATTACAGAAAGCTGTCTTTTATCGGCCAATTGTGTAATTTATCATTTCATTTCTTGGCAAGAGAAATATTTTTAAATAGACTTATACGTTATAATGACAACCCGTAAAATAAAAGAGGGTTTATTCCAGATAAATATATATATAACTTATTAAGCCATTACAACTTAGTTCACATTTATGAACGTTTTATCGAATCGGGTGTCTTTCCTTCAAAACATGTTTGGAAATGTATAATAAGACAATATGTAGATACATTCGAGCAATATTCACTGAGCTTAAGATTAAGGGATGATGAGAATCCCCATCGTTTTAGTTTTTATCACTCATCGCTTGGCATTATCTCGCCGATTTGGTCCCTTTGCAAGAAATGTCCTATTTTACTCGAAAAATGTAGGAGCACTATAAACATATTAAATTTTACCTACTCTCATGCTTACCGGCAAACGTGTCATAAGTGCGGCGGACATAGTACAAATGATCTATCTCTCCAATTAGTGTTTGACTGTGCAGTTAATGAAACTGTCAGACAAATGCTTTGGAATAATATTTATTCAGTATTTGGATTCCAGTGTTTTCTACGATTCATATCTACCGATATGCAATCCCAAATAACTCATCTTTACTATGTGTCAAACAAAATAATTCAGCTGAAAACTGAGCAAGACTTACGTCTGAAAATAGTCGTAAATTCATTTCACAATATGCTTATGAATTAATGTTCTAACGAGCGAGATATCATCAGTGAATGCATATTAAGTGTTATATATTCATACTGATGTAACTTTCATTTAAAATTTACAAACATGGTTAAAACTCTTTTCAGTGTTTTCCCCTGTTTACTCGGTGAAAAGATTGTACAGAAATAACCATTGTTATATGCCTGTGTTTATTTACTTTATTTTGTATAGTGATTAAACATAGCATTGAGTTGACTCTAAAACTGTGGATGTATGTATTCATGTTTGTGTTCATATTCATATGTCTGTGAAGGCGTGAGTATATGTGCATGTTTGCTTTTAAGTCTGTATACGTGTCTGCTTGTACCTCATCAAGGTTTTGTTCATGTATGTCTGTAATTGCGTGTATCTGCAAGTGTTAGTGCAGTGGTGTAGCGCTTTGCAAATCAAATGTTAAGTGTCCTGTATGCTTTACTCTGTTTAATATTGATAAACTTTTATGTTATTGTTCTACTCATGTTCATGTTTAATATGTTCTTTATGTTATAACCTATATGTCGCTCTCCGCTAATGGAGGAAATTAATAATATATATTACATACGTTGCATTTATAAATACAGGAATTCTGGTTTATTTTCAAAGTTTATACTTGACCAAGATTGTATAAAAAAGGGAATCTGGTGGTTTTGTATTTTAGTATATTTATTTTCGGATAAGATAGTCTTGACGAAATCTCGCTTTGTTACAGGGTTAAAGCAACACATCCACGTTTAAACTTTTTTAAAAAGTTTTTCAATTGAGTTGTGAGCACATTTCCCATACATAAATATATGGTCAGTGAGCTGTATATCTGCTAACAAACACTATCCAGAATGCTTTAGAATTATAAAAAAAGATGTCCAAATTATAAAGCGTGACAAACGCTTTATTAATTATTTTTAAATTGCCGAGGATTCCAACTTGACTTCAAATTGAATTATGCGAGTCGTATTAAAAAACCTCACGTTTTAGTGTGTAGTGTACTTTACCTGCCTTGAAAGGCATTTTGACAATTTTTTTTGACTCGGGTGAGTTACACGCTTGTTTTATAAAGTGTTAGTCAAGCATTATAATTTGGGCATCATTTTGTTCCGGATTGTTTTTAAATGCTCATATACAGCTAATTGATCATATGTTTGTATGGGAAATGTGCTCATAACTCAATTTTTTTTTAAAAGCCTTCAAACGTAGATGTGTTGCTTTAAACCGCTCATCTTCTATAGAATTTTTTTATAAAGAAATAGGTTGGATATTGTTAGAAGACAGAAGAAAATATAAAAAAAAACAACTAGTAATTACTTTTAAAGCTGAGATTATATATCGGATATTTTTCCTGAAACTGTAAGCATAACAAACCATTATAATTTATGAAACACCGATGTTTTTACAGCATTCAGACATTCTTTCATTCCATCATATATATCTTTGTGGAACAGTATACCAGAATAAATACGTTATTCACAAACTTACATCTTTCAAATATCAAAAGTTATATTTTAAACCGTTCAAAGTACACAGCTCCTTAACCGGAAACGGGTTTATTACGAAATAGGTGTAGTAACTAACTATGACCTTTACACAAACGACTTAAAGTGAGTTGTATGGGTATAAAAGGGGAGATGCCGAACATTGTTTTAAGCAATATCGCTATAATCAAAATAAACAGGATAATATAACTTAATTGAATCATGTTCAGAATTTCATTAAGGGCATCAAACGGTTTGATAATTTACTGAATGCGTAGCTTGCTACGCATAGACGCTTGTCAGACTTTAGACCCTTCCGTTGATCGTACCTCTCTCCTTAATCTCTTCAAGAAATTTTAATTCTTTGATCTCTTTCATCAAGTAATTCTTTTATATTGTTTTACTTCAAATATGTTAAATGTATTGACGTCGCGCACGGAAAAGAAAAATATTTGCAGCTGGGCGGAGCTTAAAAAGTTTGTACGGTTTTGTTTACGCCCCCTATTCAGCGTACGATTACCTCTTTACGTTTTAATCAAGTTGAAATCCTTAAATAAAACTAATACCCGAAAAAATATAAAGCTGTCTTCGAATACTGAAATACGTAAATTATACTTTTATATATCAAATCATATTATTACTAATATACGAGCGTATATTTTAATTTGACAATAAGTCACATTTAACGGTCATTTTCCCCGGCAGATTTTCGATATTCGATATCCATTGATGAATCTAACGCTTACCCTTACCCTAACCTCCAATTTGAAAAGTTTTAAATATCAAAAGACGAAAAACGAATATCAACTTCTATCTGCTCATTTGCCCCATGTCCCGGCGTAACATTTAACACGGGTCCCGGTTAAAATGCTATGTTAAAAAACTGCGCGGAAGAGCAGGCGTTCTATTCACTGTTGACATAATTTCCGGTAACAGATGTTTTTATCACAGAACATTGTCTCTTAAAATTTATATTTACGAGTAAATTAAGTTTCTGGTGGTGTTCCAAAATGTTGATAAAATTGAGAACCTCGTAACAAGCATCTCCGATGTCTTCTATCAAATATTAACAACGCCAGTTTGACGTTGTTTTAATACGGCAAGAACTAATGGACGCCGCCTATTTAATATGCACATTGTATTATGTATTCTAATAGTTCGTGTAGATAGAAGAATATCAATGATATTATCCACAAAGTATGAAGCAAGGAATTATATAGAGAATGAAAGGCAACTGATTGAGATTTTGTGAACGCTCGCGTATTCACGCAAAATCTCGTTTTAATTATCTTTATTTCCATTAATCTCAGGAACACAAATCAAAATTCTTACACTGCAGAATGAAATTGTCATAAAAAAAATTGTATACTGCAGCTAAAATAACGACAAATTACGATAAGTTTTCCTTCAAACCTCAAATCATTTGATTCAAGAGCATTGATTGAATTAACGATATTCCGATTTAGACAATTTTAACGTTAACGTTGTGTTATGCGTAGAGTTACCATTACCGTACCCGACGGTAATTCATCTTGAATAATATTTGTATACAATTATTTTGCCGGGAAGGGCTTTTATTAATGTTGTAAGAACTTGCAGCGCGATTCTTTAGATACTTTGTGATATATAAAGCAATAAAATAAAACTCTTCAATATTGGCGGTAATTAAGGTTGGGTTTAGAGTTAGTTCACAACAGACGACTTACAAACTGTAGTTTGTCTCGCGGGACATGTATGAAGAAAGTGCATTGAAATGTCCATATTGATTCTTGATGTGAATTGCTGTATCTGTGCTTCTGAAATGATAACAATATCTTTATTTCCTCTAATAAGAAGATTACAATATGAAAACATACAGTTTATACAAGTGTGCAAGAAAGAAATCACATATGCGCAATATTAACATATATACAAGAACATAACATCTGGATCTGGATCTGGATTAATACGTTGAAGTGACCACTGCTGGCTTTAACTCAACGGGAAGGAATGCGTATTAGTCCAATTTTGTTAGTAGTGACTTGAAACACTCGATGGAGTCAGCTTCCACTAAATTGTCACTTAGTTTGTTCCAATCTATGGCAGTTTTCACAAAGAATGAGTTCTTGTAATTCAATGTGTTTGTGAATATTGGTTTAAAGCACTTGTTGTTATTGTTCACACTTTTTTCTACAATAGTTTTCTGAATACAGTCCTCGTACTGTTTTGCCCTGACAGTTCGTTTTGGTCTGAGCGGTTTTAGATAGTGGTCAATGTTGATAGCCGGTGCGTGCCCTTTCATCACCTTGTACAGCAGCGTCAGCCTCTGGTGGCGTCGTCTCTCCTGTAGTGGTGGTAGCTCTAGGTCCCTCAGCATGTCGGTGACACATCCTACTTCTTGGGATCTGTAGACTTTTGTTATGAAGCGTGCTGCTGATCTCTGGACACGTTCAAGCTTGTCGATGTCATTTTGCAGGTAAGGGTCCCAGACGGTGCATCCATATTCCAGTTTGGATCTGATGAGCGCTATGTAGGCGTTCTTTCTACAGTCCTTTGGGAAGTGCCTAAGGTTTCGTCGAAAGAATCCTAATGTAGAGATGGCTCGCTTGACTGTGTTGTTGATGTGAGTTTTCCACTTCAGGTCGTCTGATATAGTGATTCCCAGGTATGGGTTATCCTGAACTTGTTTAAGGAACACATCATCGATAGTGTAGAAGTGACTGGACCGGTTCTTGGAGCTGAGGAGGTAGCATTTCTTGGCATTGAACTTCATGCCCCAGTCTTGAGCCCACTGCTGTAAATCGGTAAGATCCTTTTGGAGTAGTTGGTGGTCTTTGACGGTCTTGATGGTTCTATACAGAAGGCAGTCATCCGCAAACAGGCGTATATGTTATGTGACTCTTTCTGGCAGATCATTTATGTGGCACAGGAACAACAGGGGTCCAAGTACAGTGCCTTGTGGAACGCCGGAACCTACATGGGCAGGGCGAAACTTCTCACCTTCGACGACAACGCACATCTCTCGTTGGGTCAGGAAGCTTGTAATCCAGGTGAGTAAGGGGCCTCTGATTCCGTAGTTGTCGAGCTTTTGTAGTAGGCGCTTGTGTGGTACTGTGTCGAAGGCCTTGCTGAAGTCAAGGATGATTGTGTCGACTTGATTGTTGTTGTCGTAGTAGTTGAGCAGATCATGGGCTGTTACTTCTAGTTGAGTCTCGCAGGAATAGCCTGAGCGGAAGCCGTGATTTAAAGAAGTGAGGACCGTGTGCTTGTCAAAGTGGTTTAGAATGTGGTGGCAGATTATGTGTTCCAGTAACTTGGACAGGACGCATGTAAGGGAAACTGGTCTGTAGTTATCTGGAGTATGTCGATCTCCTTTCTTGTATACTGGTGCGACGTTGGCGTCCCTCCAATCTTTGGTGAGTTCTCCAGAGTCCACGGAGCGTTGGAAGATGGCAGTGATGGCTGGTGCTGCTTCTGTGGCACATGTCTGTAGGACTCGATTCGGTAGTTCATCTGGGCCGATTGCTTTGTTGATCTTGATGTTTCTCAGGAGTTTCGATAAACCGTCTATTCCAATTTCTAAGGCTGGTACATCTACGTTCACACGGTTAGTAGTTTGTGGCGGCTGAGCGGATTCGTCGTCTTTGGTGAACACCGACTCAAATTGGTTGACTAGGATCTCTGCCTTGCCCTTGCAGTCACTAACTAGGTGGCCATGGTCCCGTAATGGAGCAATACCAATATTGTCTTCCTTCTTTGCTCTCACGTAGTTCCAGAAGGGTTTAGTGTTATTCTTTTGCAGTCCATCGCTGATTATATTGTTAACATGTGTCATTTCAGCATGTATCGAGTTGTCGTCTGCTTTAATTCTGAAGAAAATATTTTGAGAACCCTCGTTTTGGCCGTGATCGGTCGTCCACTTTCCGTGCCGGCGTAACTTTGTAAACCTCTAGACTATTATTGGTTCTACCAAGTTTCGTTATCGATGTAAAATAAATAATTATACCAAAATCACCGATAATTTAAGCCTATAATTGCAAGGCGCTCGCTTGACAAGATAAGTAATCTCCAGCTCGTTACAGATTGAAAATCAAAATTCTCAAGTTGTGATGATCTGTAAACTTTATTTTTAATCTTCCCTTTAAATCTAAAAAAAAAAATAAGTAAAACGAGTTAACAGTATCCGGTGCCGCAACAGCACATATTTGTTTGAGAAACATGTGACGTCAACAGGAGCCGTTGAAAATGAGCTGCAGACTCAATAAGTGTAGGATTTGTGGCGAGTAGTAATTAGTATCGCTAACTACCACAGAATACACAATTTATTTTGTTATATGAGACACTATACGTTTAACATTCGTCTAGTATTTTGATTTTACTGAAAACCATGATTTTAGATTGCGTCAGAATCCAATTTGTTTGACTTGGTAATAGTTATACAATCGTTTATTTTATGAAAACATGAATAGACATAAATATAATTTGATCCCTCTACGTCTTGACTCACAGAGCCGCTGGTGTACAGGGTTTGAGACTCGCTTTTAAATACATGTAAGTGTTGTACGTGCGTGTTTTCAAAGTAAAAAAAAACATTGGCATATTTTCTATCAATTGAGCAGGATTCAGCTGTTGGTGTTTAAGATATCAAACATTTTTTGGAGCGGTTCTCTGTTTCCCAATAGCGGGAGTATCTTTAATTAAAATAATCAAAAGAGAAGTTTGCGTATCGCTAATAAGCATAAAGACAGCAGATGCGTTACATCTGATGTTATTCTGAACCATTCATTTTTTTAAAAATCTTATTCAACAAACATCAACGTCTTTTCAACGTTCCGAGAAGTTTGAAATGTAGAGTCGACCGCTAACATATCTAGGTTCACAACATAGTGGCTTTAACTGCTTTGTCGATCTCGGTTCGAATCCCGCAACCATTATTTTTTTGTTAATTTCCCCAGTAACACCGTTTTGTACAACAGTTCCTCCGTGAACGGCTTCTAATATAAAAAAACAAGAGGTCCAAGATGGCCCTATATCGCTCACCTGACTGACCTTGAGTCACCCAACATAAGTAGATTATATAAAACATGTACACTAAAATTCCAGAAATACGAGTAGTGGGCAAGAAGTTAGAATTTTGGATTTGTTTTGAAGATGAAACATGCGTAGAAGAGTTCAAACTTGGTAGAGGTTCACCCATGGTAAATGTCAGTGAAATTACATCAAAATCAGGTCAGTAGATTCTGACAAGAAGGCTTTTGAAGTTTTTACTATAGCTGCTAAGTCTTCGAACTAAGATAAAAATCCAGTTCCAGCACAAAACTAACCTGTTATGTTTGAGAACGGTTTCAAACTAAAGCGTCAGACTAAACTATTGTGCATGAAATAATCCACAGTTCAAGCACAATAAATATTCCTATGAATTTCAAACACAGGCCTTCCCAAAGTCTATCGCTTGAAAGAATCTTTTTCGCAGTTCACTCTCTCCAAAAAACAATTTAGCTCCTCCTCCCAGATTTCAAGTACACTTTGACACTGCAAATCTCAAGCAGACTTCTTGCTGTGATGAAACTAGCTAAAAGTATTGTATAACTTTATTATGAAACAGTAAACCATCCCTGTCTGAACCATAAAAACTCTGACTTTTATATTCAGAAATGGTTCATGATATAAGAATATTTCAGTCATTGATTATAATTGTATCATTAATCTTTTTATGATGAATTATCTTTTAAAAACTTATATCTGGTATAATATTGTATAATAACAGCAAAAAAAGAGTTTATTACCTCTTCTTATAATAATTGCAATATACAGACATTTATGCTATAAAACAAGGGAAGTAATTTGACAAAAAACTAACCCCACCCCCTGGCCGCCAAGTTTTTTGACGAATCCTTGGGTGACTTGAACAAACTTGGTAGAGAGTCACCCAAGGAACATTTCTGTGAAATTATTCTAAAATCGAGCCAGTAGTTTCTGACAAGAAGATTTTTTAAGTTTTTACTATAGCTTATATAGTAAACTAACCCCACCCCCTGGCCGCCATGTTTTTTGACGAATCAAGATGACTTGAACAAACTTGGCAGAGAGTCACCCAAGGAACATTTCTGTGAAATTATTTTAAAATCGAGCCAGTAGTTTCTGACAAGAAGATTTTTTAAGTTTTTACTATAGCTTATATAGTAAACTAACCTCACCCCCTGGCCGCCATGTTTTTTGACGAATCAAGATGGCTTGAATATATTAGGTAGAGGGTCACCCAAGGAACATTTCTGTGAAATTATATCAAAATTGACCCAGTTGTTTCAGAGGAAAAGTTGTTAAAAGCTAAAGTTAACGTCAGACGATGGACTACAGACGACGGACACCAGGGGATCACAAAAGCTCACCTGTTAGCCTTCGGCACATTGTATGATACCCCACCAAGTCATATTATACTGATACTGGGCTGACCAGACCTAGAACTCTCCTCTAAATGCTGAGCGTCAAGCAAGGAAGCATCTATTACCATTTTTAAAGTCTTCGGTATGACCCGGCCGGGGACTGAACCCACGACCTTCCGCATGTGAGGCGGACGCTCTACCACTAGACCATGCCGCGGTATATATATAGAAAAGGAAAAACAACTGGTTGAGATGTTATGAAAGCTCGCGGTTTCACACAAAATCATATTTTCAAATATCCTATTAACTTCCATTCATCTCAGAAATACAAATCAAAATTCTTTCTTTGTGCAATGGAATTCTCTACAAAATGAGACCATTCCCAGCAAATTATACTTAAAATTGTCGAAGTATTTATGATTACAAAATTTGTATACTGCAATTAAAGAATCAAGGAAAGTACTGGCAATTTTACTTCAAACTGCAATATTTTAAATTCAAGATCATTTTGCATGTTTAAACATTATAAAACATATAAGGTTACATATACCTTACATTTTATGTTAAAGAAATCAGTTGCCTATGAAACTTGAATGATTAATTTGTCAAAATACTAATTCTTCACATGTTACTTATCAACATTTAGTAGAGAGATGCAAGTTCCTGTCCTTCTAAACAAGTCTGTCTTTGGTAATATTTGGACTTCCCTCCATAAATTATTTTCAAAGTTTCTTTTAAGGACAAATATTACAGTGCAGTTCTTAGATACTAGTTTTACGAGTACCGGTAAATGTTTCGTAATAGTGCTACTCTAACAGCCAGAATGTGGCTTCACAATTAATGGAAATGTAGCAGTTTCTTCCTAGTTCTAACACCAAGCTAAGTGTTTATGGAACAGTATGTAGTTATACATATCCAGATATGTAAATACGACCGGAGTATGGTACAAAGTGTACTTATTGTTTTGTGTGGAGTCCGTGGTAGAGCATCAGACCCAGGATTGGAGTCATGGGTTCGAGCCTCTACCATGACTATGTATGGTGTCATTGAGCAAGACACTTTATTCGCATATGGATAGTATGGTTCTTTCCAGGAAGTCTTTGAGCGTGATTTGTTTAAGTTGTAAGAACTTTTTCACAATTGAAGTAAAATAAATAAGTTTAAACTTATTGTTTTGTTTGAATATTTAACGTTATTCTTATGCCATCGAGTGATAGTCAAACATGTTACCGACTGCGCCAACCATGCCCTGCCTGTTGAATTGTAAAAAATATACACGTTTTACTGGTCTATAACACCGGTACTTTTCTTTGTGCTTTTATCATCACACATATTTACTCCAATTAGAATATTGTAACATCTATGAATTGCAAGGGCCATCAGTTATGGTTGCAGATGGGTGTTGTAGTCAGGATAAACACATGTGATGTAAAGTTCAGCTATTGTATTTGTATATTCATTAAACGTAATTATACAACATAAACATACATTTAGTAAGTAACAGTATACACACATTCATATAAATAAGTGTAACAGGAGAAACACATGTAGTTGAAGAAACATTTGTAATTAAAAGAAAATACACTGAATGTCCGCAGATATACACTATGGTAATTTTACATAGAATTGTATAATATGATATGTATTGCAAATTAATACAGTTGTTTACAGTTTTATTTGTTCCTTTTTGAATTTTAAGAAATAAGAAGTAAGTTAAAATTTCTGCGTAGAGTCAACAGGAGTGGCAGAAACCACTGTGTTACTCAAGAACTATATGATGCATGTTACATAATTCCAGAAGTGTTAAATGCATTTTAAAGAAATTATCATGTGACTAGCACATGTGAAGTTTATTAACAAATTAAAAACAATATCTTTTGTGGGTCGTTCTTATCTAAGCAATGCTCTCCTGCAAACAGTTATCATATTTAAACAACCTATTTTATTCAAAAATATAATATGTCTTTAATGATACACAAGTAAATATTATTCACACACACACACACACACACACACACACACACACACATGTATATGCATAAACACACACACACACACACACACACACACATATATATATATATATATATATATATATATATATATATACTTACACATAAACACACATACACACTTAGATTTTTAAGTTCTTTGTGCCTCATCAGACAGCATCGTCAGTAAACTGTTTACTTGTAATATTGCAATACAAAACTTGTAATAAACACTCTAAATTACGGTTTGTACCTGATATTGTCATTATTTCAAACAAATATAACCTTACAAACTATTATGAAAAGAAAAAGTCTATGACTGTGGTGACTTCCTAGTGGAACGATGAACATATTCATATAATCATATTAGTAGCTGGCAGTATATTGCTTCTGAACTCTTCCTTTTTACTCTGACCTGGAAGTACACAAGAATGGAGAGAGAATATAAAGTACACAGATAATGGAAGAGATGATATAAAGTACACAGATAGTGGAAGAGATGATATAAAGTACACAGACAATGGAAGAGATGATATAAAGTACACAGATAATTGAAGAGATGATATAAAGTACACAGATAATGGAAGATGACATAAAGTACACAGACAATGGAAGAGATGATATAAAGTACACAGATAATTGAAGAGATGATATAAAGTACACAGATAATGGAAGATGATATAAAGTACACAGATAATGGAAGAGATGTGATGATATGAAGTACACAGATAATGGAAGAGAGAATATAAAATACACAGATAATGGAAGAGATGATATAAAGTACACAGATAATTGAAGAGATGATATAAAGTACACAGATAATGGAAGATGATATAAAGTACACAGATAATGGAAGAGATGTGATGATATGAAGTACACAGATAATGGAAGAGAGAATATAAAATACACAGATAATGGAAGAGATGATATAAAGTACACAGATAATGGAAGAGATGATATAAAGTACACAGATAATGGAAGAGATGATATAAAGTACACAGATAATAGAAGAGATGATAAAAAGTACACAGATAATGGAAGAGATGATATAAAGTACACAGATAATAGAAGAGATGATATAAAGTACACATATAATGGAATAGATGATATAAAGTACACAGATAATGAATAGCAGCTTAAATGGTTTGTATTTGACTTGCTATCAGCAAAAGTTATGTCATCATATATCGCGGACTCAGCCAATATGAACCAGAACTGAATCAATATGACTATGATTGTTTGAAGCTTAAGTCGTTTACTTAATTAACTAAAACTGTTAATAAAAAGAAGACATTGTAATGCTGAGGTTGGCAATATTGACAGTATCAACACATATTTTCATGTTAAGTGCACTGAAAAATATTATAAGCCTCCTTTATTACATTAATTTACATAATAAAATAATTGAAAATTGACCTGGTTATTTAAATTAATAAACTTGTTATTGATTTAGTGATTTCAAATTAGCTAGAAAGTAATTGGTCTCATACGAACATTTTGGCCTGCAGCCCAATAACAGAACCAATATAAAATCACTTAATTAATAACATATATTACTACTGATTTTATAAATATTTCAAGAAAGACTTTACCCTATTGAAATAAAAATATTTTTTATCAATTCAAGTTTATTCAGCAATTGGCAAATTTTGCATTAGCCATTTACATTTAAAGAAATATGGCAAAGACAATTATACGAGGTATGTCCCAAAAGTAATAAGACGACCCTGTCATTTTTGTATTTAGGGCGTTACATGCAAACCAATGGTATCAATGGATAGATCGACATCTCTTCTATTGTCATAAAACATCAAATCAACTTTCAGTCATCATTAAGTTCATGCAAAAGTCACCATAGTAACGCGAGTTTAGAAGTATGGGGGACTTTGAAATACGACGCCATTTAAAAAAGCAACATTGCCTTGAAAAGCAGACAACGTCCTCAATATTGCGCCAAATGTTATAAAATAAGGGTGGACGTAATTTTAGATCATGTGCGAATGTTGTTAAAAAATTCGACGTTATCGATAAACATTTGAATATTTTGCGCACTTTCGAAAGAACAAGTGCGAATTTGAATAGTAAAAACATTGGACGTCGCGCCAAGAGTGGAAATTTGGAGTGTGGTAAAATTTAGTGTTAGGTGTAATATGACCCGACAGGATACTCTGAAGTTTATTTCACACAATTCTTTAACAAAAAGCATATCCTGGAGTCTTATCTATTGGTGGTACAAACAGGTTTCCAATAGTGAGACAAAAGTAATTGACCATCAGCGATCTGAACGACCGAAATATTGTGTGGTTTTCCTGGGATTCAAGTCGGATCTTGATGAAAACCACTTTCAGTACCTCCGGACCATGTGCCTGAGTGTACATTCTGTGTTTAGGATCTATGAGTCATCATAGTATCTTATCATGTACCAGTAGTTGGTGCTGTACCACAAAAATTGTGTTTTGCACAGAGGTTCATATTTCGAAAAAAGAATGACTTTCATTTGAATGTCAACTTGACGTCACACAAATAACGTCAAACTCCACCGTACTTTGTTACATATACATTTTGACTTGTCAAAATTAATGTTAAATGGTGGTGTATGATATTGAAAGTTTGCATGCTTATAGTTTAAATATTGAAAAATATTCATGCCAAGTTTTGTTTGGATTCTCTAATGTGTCCTAATTACTTTTGAGACATACCTCGTACATATAATAAACATTACAAGGCATACATAACACATTTAACAACACATTACAGGATTATTATTCTTACGAAACAATCATATTTTCAAGGGTACTCTTTCTTATTACAAGAGCTTCTTGTATAAATTTTGAAATTTTTAACAACATCTTTCCATTTACAGACGACATGATATGTGTAAATTTATGGAGTGTTGGCCAAGATATGCGGCCTAAATATTTGGTTCGAATATCATTGTATCTAGTTCAACATAGCAAGAAATGGTATTCTGACTTAATGACATTCTGGTTACAAAGTTTACATAATCTGTTAGCACAATCATATACATTGTATCGCCCAGTCTCAATTTCCAGGGAATGCGAACTTAATCTCAGGCATGTAAAATGCTTTCTTAGTGAATCATTATTCAATTTGTTAAGGTTCTCTTCATAAGTCCAGTTTCGACACATTATTTATAGATTTATTCCATTCTTGGATAAACTGATCATGTAAACGTCTTTAAATAGAGACATATAGTTAGTATTAATTTTGTCATAGATAGTAACATATTGATGCAAAAACCTCATAAGGGCCCAGTTTGAAAGTTGATTATATTTTAATGGTTTTGAAAAGGTTAAAGAAATGGTGCCAATATCTTGAAACAGTTATTAGAAAACATCTGTTATGTTGCTTGCAAATGTCACTATGATTAAAAGAGGTAAAGTAAATGAAAATTGTATTTCAAATAAGACAATGACATATTTCTACGGATGCCTTCAGAGCTCTGATTCCTGACTTCTCTTCTACCAATCTGCACTCAGTCTTCATATCAGATGTGGGTCAAACTCTGGAAGATGGCAACAATGGCCTCCTTAACAACAAAGAAATTTATTATTTGGGCTATGTTTCCATGGAAACAAAAATATTCAAAATGAGATCACCCTCAGATCAGAAGTCACTACTAGATCATTAGGTTTATATGTGTACAAAATTTCATGAAATGGAGTTATGGAATTGCTATCGAACACATAGACGGACACAGTACCCAAGTTAATATCCCAGGTACAAATTCCCTGCATTGCAGTGGATTATAATAGATAATAATTTTTCATCTCCAATTGAATCAAATTTAATATTGTGAAACTTATATGTTTTCATTTTTAAAAAGTTAATATGAATGTGTCCATCCTAAATAAGAATAAACATACAAAGTTTTTCTACAGATACAGTAAGTTCTCTTACCAGCATTTAAAGTCAAAGGGTAAATGAATGAAAGTGTCTTTTTCTGAATATAAGTGGATAAAACGCATCTGATTATCATAAATAAAGACAATTACAATGGTGTGGTATGTCAGACACACCAAAATGTGACAAAATAAAGTAAATTTGAAATGAAATCTCCAATCTATAAATAGAAAGCACTTAAATACTGTTCTTCAACCTTTGTGTCGTCATTCGGACATTTTCTAAGATGAAACATTGTTTATTATGTGTAAACCTGTAAACCAGATCAAATCAAAATCAAATGAAATCACGTGACCTATCTCAAACATCACAAAATATGTTGCAATTTTAAGTGGGAAATCTATTTTAATCGAACCTAGGCGTGTAGCCAAAGTTAGGAAAATCCTTTTTCAATATATTATTTTGAATGATTTAATAGATATTTTTTTATGGCAATACAGGGTCAGTGAGTATATATAGGCATGTTGTATTGGAAAATGTTTATAGCCAATTTTAAAAAATCCTGATAAATTCCCTTTAATGTAACAAGCTATATTGACGAGCAATATGTAGACAGCTTTTAACTTCAGATCTTAATTAAAACTTCAGAAAATACAGAATAATTGTTATATTACAGGCAATAGCTATTACATTATTACATTTAATGGTATCTCTCAGTTTACAATGGGCTGTCCTGCAATCCTGATTTGTTACTGGTGTCTGTTGTCATCATGCCAGCCAGTATGGTTGCCCCAACAGTACTGAACACAATCATGGTGTCAGTAAATGTAACATCCTGGCCTTAAAGTAGAGCTCAATCTGACAACATTTAACATGTAATATTAATTAATACACATTTGAAATGCAAGTCATCTAATTCATTTTATAATATAATGTACATCTAATTTATTTATAGCAAACCTACCACGGCGTGGTCTAGTGGTAGAGCGTCCGCCTCGCATGCGGAAGGTCGTGGGTTCAATCCCCGGCCAGGTCATACCAAAGACTTTAAAAATGGTACTAGAAGCTTCCTTGCTTGACGCTCAACATTTAGAGGAGAGTTCGAGATCTGGTCGGCCCGGTGCCAGTATAATGTGACTGGGTGGGGTATAATACCATGTGTCTGCGGCATGATATTCCAGTGTGACAGCGCTTAGAATACTGTCTCAAGTAGACACCGTCGCGATATGACTGAAATATTGTTGAAAGCAACGCTAAACACCATACAACATTATAGCAAACTATTTCACACAATTTTATATATCAAACTGCGTGTTGTATTGGAATAACTAAACATGTAATTGAGAAAAATTATAATACCATTTAATGCATGTATTCCACAAGAAAAACTGTCCATCTGCCTGCTGGCATGGTTCCTATGTTGAAGTTCCCATACATCTACTGCCACAGAATCAACATTACCAGACACAAGATAAACAGAATCAACATCACCAAACAATCTCTGCCTCAGGAATGAACTTAATCATTAAAAAAAAAAGACAAATATATATATACATGTGTTTTTTTTTGTATCAATAATTTAATCAAAATGATATACATGCATGCTTATGTTGGTTAAATTTCTAAGAATAGCATACATTTAGCATTAAAATGGCTTTTAAGATAATAAAGCGATATGATTTGGAACAGTATCGACAATTCCTTTTTCAACTGCTTGTAAATGGTTATAAATATACTTTTCCTTTATATAACAATGATAACTTATCTAAACAGTGAGATTAAGACTCTGAAAGTTTATCTAAACAGAAGTATTTAATCTCTGATAGTTTATCTAAACAGTGATATTTAATCTCTGATAGCTTATCTAAACAGTGAGATTAAGACTCTGATAGTTTATCTAAACAGAAGTATTTAATCTCTAATAGTTTATCTTAACAGTGAGATTAAGACTCTGATAGTTTATCTAAACAGTGATATTTAATCTCTAATAGCTTATCTAAACAGTGAGATTAAGACTCTGATAGTTTTACCTAAACAGTGGTATTTAATCTCTAATAGTTTATCTTAACAGTGAGATTAAGACTCTGATAATTTATCTAAACAGTGATATTTAATCTCTGATAGTTTATCTTAACAGTGAGATTAAGACTCTGATAGTTTATATAAACAGTGATATTTAATTTCTAATAGTTTATCTAAACAGTGAGATTTAATCTCTGATAGGTTATCTAAACAGTGAGATTAAGACTCTGATAGTTTATCTAAACAGTGGTATTTAATCTCTGATAGTTTATCTAAACAGTGATATTAAATCTCTGATAGCTTATCTAAACAGTGAGATTAAGACTCTGATAGTTTATCTAAACAGTGGTATTTAATCTCTAATAGTTTATCTTAACAGTGAGATTAAGACTCTGATAGTTTATCTAAACAGTGATATTTAATTTCTAATAGTTTATCTAAACAGTGAGATTTAATCTCTGATAGGTTATCAAAACAGTGAGATTAAGACTCTGATAGTTTATCTAAACAGTGGTATTTAATCTCTGATAGTTTTTTCTTAACAGTGATATTTAATCTCTGATAGCTTATCTAAACAGTGAGATTAAGACTGATAGTTTATCTAAACAGTGGTATTTAATCTCTAATTGTTTATCTTAACAGTGAGATTAAGACTCTGATAGTTTATCTAAATAGTGATATTTAATCTCTGATAGCTTATCTAAACAGTGAGATTAAGACTCTGATAGTTTATCGAAACAGTGAGATTTAATCTCTAATAGTTTATCTTAACAGTGAGATTAAGACTCTGAAAGTTTATCTAAACAGTGATATTTAATCTCTAATAGTTTATCTAAACAGTGATATTTAATCCCTGATAGTTTATCTTAACAGTGAGATTTAGACTCTGATAGCTTATCTTAACAGTGAGATTTAGATTCTGATAGCTTATCTAAACAGTGAGATTTAGACTCTGATAGTTTATATAAAGTGTGGTATTTAATCCCTGATAGTTCATCTAAACAGTGATATTTAATCTTTGATAGCTTTTCTTACAGTGATATTTAATTTCTGATAGCTTATCTAAACAGTGATATTAAATCTCTAATAGTTTATCTTAACAGTGAGATTTAGACTCTGATAGTTTATCTAAACAGTGAGATTTAGACTCTGATAGCTAATTTAAACAGTGAGATTTAGACTCTGATAGCTTATCTAAACAATGAGATTTAGACTCTGGTAGCTTATCTAAACAGTGTGATTTAGACTCTGATAGCTTATCTAAACAGTTATATTTAATCTCTTATAGTTTATCTTAACAGTGATATTTAATCTCTGATAGCTTATCTAAACAGTGAGATTAAGACTCTGATAGTTTATCTAAATAGTGGTATTTAATCTCTAATAGTTTATCTTAACAGTGAGATTTAGACTCTGATAGCTTATTTAAACAGTGAGATTTAGACTCTGATAGCTTATTTAAACAGTGAGATTAAATCTCTGATAGTTTATCTAAACAGTGATTTTTAATTTCTGATAGCTTATCTAAACAGTGAGATTTAATCTCTGATAGCTTATCTAAACAGTGATATTTAATCTGTGATAGTTTATCTAAACAGTGAGATTTAATCTCTGATAGCTATTCTAAACAGTGAGATTTAGACTCTGATAGCTTATCTAAACAGTGAGATTTAGACTCTGATAGCTTATCTAAACTGTGCTATTTAATCTTTGATAGTTTATCTAAACAGTGATATTTAATCTCTGATAGCTTATCTAAACTGTGCTATTTTATCTCTGATAGTTTATCTAAACAGTGATATTTAATCTCTGATAGCTTATCTAAACAGTGAGATTTAGACTCTGATAGCTTATCTAAACAGTGAGATTTAGACTCTGATAGTTTATCTAAACAGGCCGGGCCTGTAATGATTGATATATGACATTGTGTCTCATTATCATTCTTCTCTCACCACTGATTCAAGTGGGAAAGTTATCAGTTACTTGCAGAGATGGGGTGTTCTGGAGTACTGGTTAATCCTAGGAAACAGTGGTTAGGTTGTTAGCCTTCTATGGCATAAAAATGACGCTAAATATTCAATCAATCAATCAATCAATTATCTAAACAGTGATATTTAATATCTGATAGTTTATCTAAACAGTGAGCTTTAATCTCCAATAGCTTATCTAAACAATGAGATTTAAGCTTTGGTAGCTTATCTAAACAGTGAGCTTTAAGCTCCTCTGATAACTAATATAAACAGCGAATTTTAAGCTCTGCAAGCTTATCTAAACAGTGAGATTTAAGCTCTGATAGTTTATCTAAACAGTGAGCTTTAAGCTCAGATAGTTTATCTAAACAGTGATATTTAAACTCTGATAGTTTATCTAAACAGTGAGTTTGAAGCTCTGAGAGTTTTATCTAAACAGTGAGATTTAAGCTCTGAGAGTTTATCTAAACAGTGAGCTTTAAGCTCTGATAGTTTATCTAAACAGTGAGATTTAAGCTCAGATAGCTTATCTAAACAGTGAGATTTAAGCTCTGATAGTTTATCTTAACAGTGAGCTTTAAGCTCTAATAGTTTATCTAAACATTGAGCTTGAAGTTCAGATAGTTTTATCTAAACAGTGAGATTTAAGCCCTGATAGTTTATCTAAACAGTGAGATTTAATCTCAGATAGTTTATCTAAACAGTGAGATTTAAGCTCAGATATTTTATCTAAACAGTGAGCTTGAAGCTCTGATAGTTTATCTTAACAGTGAGCTTTAAGCTCTGATAGTTTATCTAAACAGTGAGCTTGAAGCTCAGATAGTTTTATTTAAACAGTGAGATTTACGCTCAGATAGTTTATCTAAACAGTGAGATTTAAGCTCAGATAGTTTATCTAAACAGTGAGCTTGAAGCTCTGATAGTTTATCTAAAACAGTGAGCTTTAAGCTCTGATAGTTTATCTTAACAGTGAGCTTGAAGCTCAGATAGTTTATCTAAACAGTGAGATTTAAGCTCAGATAGTTTATCTAAACAGTGAGATTTAAGCTTTGATAGTTTATCTAAACAGCGAGCTTTAAGCTCTGATAGTTTATCTAAACAGTGAGATTTAAGCTCTGATAGTTTATCTAAACAGTGAGATTTAAGCTCAGATAGCTGATCTAAACAGTGAGATTTAAGCTCAGATAGTTTATCTAAACAGTGAGATTTAAGCTCTGATAGTTTAACTAAACAGTGAGCTGGAAGCTCAGATAGCTTATCTAAACAGTGAGATTTAAGCTCAGATAGCTGATTTAAACAGTGAGATTTAAGCTCTGATAGTTTATCTAAACAGTGAGCTTTAAGCTCTGATAGTTTATCTTAACAGTGAGCTTGAAGCTCAGATAGTTTATCTAAACAGTGAGATTTAAGCTCAGATAGTTTTATCCTAAACAGTTGAGATTTAAGCTTTGATAGTTTATCTAAACAGCGAGCTTTAAGCTCTGATAGTTTATCTAAACAGTGAGATTTAAGCTCTGATAGTTTATCTAAACAGTGAGATTTAAGCTCAGATAGCTGATCTAAACAGTGGAGAATTTTAAGCTCAGATAGTTTTATCTAAACAGTGAGATTTAAGCTCTGATAGTTTAACTAAACAGTGAGCTGAAGCTCAGATAGCGTTATCTAAACAGTGAGATTTAAGCTCAGATAGCTGATTTTAAACAGTGAGATTTAAGCTCTGATAGTTATCTAAACAGTGAGCTTTAAGCTCATATTTATCTAAACAGTGAGTTTTAATCTCCATAGTTTTATCTTATATTACCCTCCATTACACACCAGCATCTTCCCATCCTGCCTGTTTACCAATCCTTCAGCAAAAGCGTTAAAACTCATAAATTACTAACCGAGGCCATTCGAAGGCTAACATGATAAGCATCACATGACTGTAGCAATTTTGTAACTAAAGCTGCAATCATTGACTAGACGACATCCGGAACTGATCTGTGCATTTTTTCCCCCCATGTACGTTACTAGTGTGATAGGTAACTGTTCATTGAAATTTCTCCTGCAAAAAATAATTTGTATTGTCTAAGCCGACTATGTCAAAACTGTAACGGTGATGTGTTAATATCTACATTTACGTAATTATTGGGGAAACTGAGCGTCACAACCAGTATGGACTAACTCCATTCTCATAGTTTGAATTCCAGTAATTCAGACCATCTACATGTACTTGTATTTCAATGTTTCAACAATGATAATCCATTAATGATGTATGGGAAGACTCTTAGAGTATGAAAGTTTGATTCTTTTTCATCTTTGAAATTCCTTGCGCATTCAAGCATTACGCCATTATAAATGAATTGCTAGACTATTGTTCAAATTTTTCTTAAAAACAGTAAAGGCGAGAGGATTTTTTTGATTTTTTTATTTTTAATTTTTTTTTTTTTTTTATGAAAAAGAGTCGGGCAGCATGAAAATTACGGATGGGCAATTATTATCCCCCACAACTACTGCATGTACCACCAAATAGGAAAATCTTGAAAAAAAGAAGATTAAGACAAAACCACCAATGTCAAAACATAAATGTATTCAAAAATTATAAAGATATACATAATGGTATAATGACCCTGCAAATGCAGCAATCTGAAATGCAAGACTCCCCATAAAATAATAACTGTGGATATATTTTTGGAACAGTTTTAAGTTTTTATATATACAAAGGGT
>CM055904.1:789898-811898 GCA_029582155.1 Panopea generosa | reverse complement strand
AAGTCCTTTATTTCAAGAACAGGTTTTGTGTGGGGTACAGCGGGAAACAATTTTAATTTACAGAGGGCATTTAGCGTTGATCCCACATGCACTTGTGTTCCATAAAATCAAGGATGGTACACTCTTTTATATCTGCAGCTTCAGGAACAAGCTTCCTACATTAAATTAATCACATAATAAAACCATTCCATCTAAATTCAATATTATAACCTTTTAAATAAAGATCACTTCAGAATCATGATGGATACCTCTATTGGACCATTTAAATGTTATGGCCATCAGCCAAATACACTAAGGATATAGAATGGAAAGAATGATTGGAAAGAACCAGGTGAAAACTGTCATCATTATAAATGGTCAGTAATATTGTCTAAGGCCATGAAAAATTAATGGCTAGATTATCATCCCCACCTGCCCAACCCCCATGTTAAAAAAAATTTGGAAGAGAATATAGCAATTAATTTATAATTTCCTAATAAACCATATTGTTAGACTGTTGTCCATAACTTGAGCAGTGTCCGATACAAAACTAGACCTATCACTGTAGTGATGAATACCCCCGAACGCCGCCATGACAGAAAATGGTTAACCATTGTATGAAGTTTTATTAAATTATATCCAATAGTTTTAAAGTTATGCTCCAGACAAAAAAAAATCTTAATAAAAGAGAATGTTATGGATTGAGTTGTTTGTATTGTTAATTTTTTTATGGTTTTGTTAAAATTAAAAACAGTCTTTTTAATTATTGTACAGTGTACAAGCTTTCATGGCAATCAATAAATGTTATACTTTTTCGAGTTATGTTGAGGTACAACAATTTTATGGATAAGAAACAAACAAGAGCACTAGGAATACAATATCAAACCTGCTTTACTCGAACTCCATGTATTCATCAACTTGGTTTTTTCATGAACTTTATTAAACTGTTATCACTGATGGCTTTAAAAGTACTTTAAAAGTACTGCACCAGACAAGGGAAATATATCAAAGGGCAATAACTCTGTAATTAGTAAGAATAGAGTTATGTTTCTTGTACACTGCACTTCCTGTCATTATATTCTACCATTGTATGAAGTTTGATGAAATTCCATCCAGTACTTTAAAAGTAATGCTCCGGACAAGGGAAATATATCAAAGGGAAATAACTCTGTAATTAGCAAGAATAGAGTTATGTTTCCTGTACACTGCACTTCCTGTCATTATATTCTACCATTGTATGAAGTTTGATGAAATTCCATCCAGTACTTTTAAAGTAATGCTCTGGACAAGGGAAATATATCAAAGGCAATAACTCTGTAATTAGCAATAATAGAGTTATGTTTCTTGTACACTGCACTTCCTCTCATTATATTCTACCATTGTATGAAGTTTGATGAAATTCCATCCAGTACTTTAAAAGTAATGCTCCAGACAAGGGAAATATATCAAAGGGCAATAACTCTGTAATTAGCAAGAATAGAGTTATGTTTCTTGTACACTGCACTTCCTCTCATTATATTCTACCATTGTATGAAGCTTGATGAAATTCCATCCGGTACTTTTCAAGTTATGCTCTGGACAAGAAAAAATATCAAAGGGCAATAACTCCGTAATTAGCAAGAATAGAGTTATGTTTCTTGTACATTGCACTTCCTGTCATTATATTCTACCATTGTATGAAGTTTGATGAAATTCCATCCAGTACTTTAAAAGTAATGCTCCGACAAGGGAAATATATCAAAGGGCAATAACTCTGTAATTAGCAAGAATAGAGTTATGTTTCCTGTACACTGCACTTCCTCTCATTATATTCTACAATTGTATGAAGCTTGATGAAATTCCATCCGGTACTTTTCAAGTTATGCTCCGGACAAGAAAAAATATCAAAGGGCAATAACTCTGTAATTAGCAAGAATACAGTTATGTTTCTTGTACACTGCACTTCCTCTCATTATATTCTACCATTGTATGATGTTTGATGAAATTCCATCCAGTACTTTTCAAGTGATGCTCCAGACTAGGAAAATTGCAACGGACAGACCAACAGACCGACCTCAGGGTGACTCCCATATACCCCCTCAAAACTTCGTTTGTCGGGGTATAAATATATGTGTGACAAAAGCAGTACATGTATAAAGAACTAATAGATCAGTATTTACTTATAGGAAATAATAGACCAGTTTTTAATTACCGGTAAAAACTAATAGACCAGTATTTGTTTTGGAACTTAATTAGACCAGTTTTTACTTAGGAAATAATAGACCAGTTTTTAATTAGGAATTAACAGAGCAATTTTTACTCAGAAACTTATAGACCAGTTTTTACTTAGGAAGTAACAGACCAATTTTTTACTAAGGAACTAATGGACCAGTTTTTACTTAGGAACTAATGGACCAGTTTTTACTTAAAAACAAATTGATTTATTTTTTAATTATAAAACTAATTGACCAGTTTTTACTTAGAAACAAATTGATTTAGTTTTTAATTAGGAACTAATGGACCAGTTTTTACTTAGGAACAAACTGATTTAGTTTTTAATTAGGAACGAATAGATTAGTTTTAACTTAGGAACTAATTGATTTAGTTTATAATTAGGAAAAATAGATCAGGTTTTACTTAGGAACTAATGGACCAGTTTTTACTTAGGAACTAATAGACCAGTTTTTACATACGAATTGATAGTCCAATTTTTTACTTAAGAATTAATGGACCAGTTTTTACTTAGGAACTAATAGTCCAATTTTCTACTTAGGAACAAATTGATTTAGTTTTTAATCATGAACATATTCAGAAAGGTGGGTGAGTGAGCAATCTACTGGTGCCACTTTTTAACCCGTAACCTATATAATATTATGCATGCAGGGAACCATCAGTGTGGCGTGTTAACACTGATCAAACATTACTAACCACAAAATGTCATTTTCAGAATTAACCAATAGATTTAAACGTTTTAATGCTCAGAAAAGGTTTTACAAAACATATATATATATATATACACATATACGTATATGTGCTTAAAGGAAATATTTTACATATATATCCATGAAACTGTTGCCGTAATAGGGATCAACCGTTGTATTTCAACTTATTTTAAATATATTTTAGACACACCAGTCTGGCAGAGATGGTAGAATTTAAAATAAGATGGTGTGTTAATCAATAGTTAAAACTGTGGGTTTTCTGTTAGAATCAGAAAGTAAGTGGATTAGCTTTTAATGATTTGATTTTCTTTATTCAAATACCACTACTTTTTTGCGCCAACAAAATTGAATTTCACCATCATTTGTTAGTTTATACCAATTCATTTAAGCTTGATTAAGATGAAAGCTCAGAGCTTATATTGAACCGCTATCGAGTGAGCGGCCAACACTCTATCCATACGACTACCGTCCGGCTTAAAATTGGTTACTAGTATTTATGTGCATGCATTTGTGGTCTTACCTTGGTCAATAAAACTAGATGCCATAACCTACATATGGTGTTGAATCTACTGTCTAACTCAATTCATGTCTTAGCTAAGTTCCTATCATGTGCAAGTTAGGTTCAAATCAAGTGTAAGTTAGGTTCAAATCATGTGTAAGTTAGGTTCAAATCATGTCTAAGTCAGGTTCAATTCACATCTGTCGTCGAACAGTATTTAAGTGCTTTCTATTTATAGAATGGGGATTTCATTTCAATTTAAATATCGATTTTGTCCCGTTTTGGTGGATTTGACATACCAAACCATTGGGATTATCTTTATTTATGATAATCAGATGCGTTTTATCCTTTTTAAAAATAATTTTATATTTTTATATATCTACAGCGTTTTTTTTCCTGATATACTCCCTTTAAGTCAGTTTTACTGTTCCAGATGATAGAATACATGTTTATTTGATCACTGGGAAAATTTACAAACAAAAACAATAAATAGTAAGTACATGATTTCAAATAATTAAGAATGAGTTTTTATTACAAATTACTGATCATCTCTTTTCGATTAACACTGGTGGCAAAATACGGGAAGAAGCTTGTTCAGAAGCACATCAGTCAGTTACATATGCCCAATTCATTTCAGAGAAAAACATAGCAAGGGGGACTGTAGGGGATGTGTTTAGAAATATTGTATTTCAAAATGAACTACATGTGTATATTTACGAGGGCCAGTTCTGAAGAAAAATTACTGACCCAAACTAGTATTCGATACTTTTTGTTTCTCAGTGTGTATAAATAATATAATGCTGACTACACTCGTGACAACGAAAAAAAAACACTCAATAACGATGCAAAATGTTCAAGTCATAACATTTCTAGTCTTGTTAATGGACGCCTTATCCAATGATCTTAACACTGCTTTTCACATATTCTAAAATTGAACTGTTATGACACATGAATATATACACTTTGTTATGTCTCAATTGTGTAATAACAAATCTGAAGTGAGTAAAGTAGTTGTATTTTCTACAGAAAGAATTGATCAACTGTACTGATGCTCATAAGCAGATGTCTCGCTCTGTTTTCTATATTTTCTTTACTGAATCTCGATACCATCTCAATATCGATTGATTGACTGAATATTTGGCATCATTTTTATGCCTTTGAGAGCTAACAGGCAATTGGTTACCTAACCACTGTTTCCTTGGATTAATCAGTACTCGAGCACACCCCATCTCCGCAGGTAACTGATAACTTTCCTACTTGAATCAGCAGTGAGAGACAAATGATAATGAGACACAATGTTGTATATCAATCATCAAAGAGATTGTTGCCCGGTGGGGATTCGAACTCACGACCCCTGGATTGATAGCAAGACACATAATAGACTGAGCTAATCGAAGTGAATCAATGTGAATCATGAATTGAACCACTGTCTTCTGGAAGTAAACACAAATTGTTTTCAACTAATCACATTTTGTCCAAGTTGGGCTCCAACCCATGACTTTAACTGTGTAAGGCATGTGAAAGCACTGGAGATTAGTTCTTTACTGAAGAACCCCAAAATGTACAGAATTATTATCATTAAAAGTCAGCCTATAAAGATGGGAAAAAAAATAAAACCAAGGTACTATTCTAGAATTAAACTGCTTCTTTAAAATGCAGACAGATATAATCAGAAATACAGAATGCTTAGTTTACATCTAAACGGCATCATAAAAGTAGAAATGGCACACAATGACACAAAATGACACAAAACGACAAACAGCATAGGTGTAAACTCCTGACCAAAAAGATTCTATTATAAAATGACCAGAATTAATGGCCCGACTACAAAGCAAATTCTAGAAATTTAATAACTTTTTAATTCAGGATTCCAGCTTCATCAAGCTTGGCTGGTGTTTAGATCAAAGCATTTAGAATCTGAAAATTTAACTAGTTTCTCTGTCACACAAGTGAGAGGAAATATATAAGAATATATAATGATGTAAACAAACATTGAAATTCAGACAAAATGCTTCCTTCCTTGTTCAACGAACTATATATATGAAACACAAGTCCTGTATGAAACAGTTGCATTAATTCATACTTTTAAAAACACAAATGCTACCTTTAAATAGGGTTAGTGGTGGTGGGAGTAGATTCCATGTCTGTACCTC
Organism: Panopea generosa; assembly: GCA_029582155.1. Taxonomy (NCBI): domain Eukaryota; kingdom Metazoa; phylum Mollusca; class Bivalvia; order Adapedonta; family Hiatellidae; genus Panopea; species Panopea generosa. Next base: position 806,346 of record CM055904.1, on the reverse strand, counting down.
AAACACTGTCAGTCACATTCATCGGCGGCCAGCTGGAACTAACCAATGCAAATATATCTGGCAGTCTGCACATACTGAAAACAGAATTACAGCTATATAAGGCTACATACAGTACCACAACCTGCGTCTATTTATCCGTATACATTGACCCTGCCTGAAAATGAGAAAAACTGAGCAATGCAGAAACAATTTTTTTTCACTCAAACGGGTTAATTGCGACCTGCGAGAAAATTCACAAGTGAAAATCTAGATTTGAAAATTGCCAACTAACAGTGCACATTAGTTAGGCACTCACATCACTTATGTAACCATGGTAAAACATCTGGGAAAAAACACAAGATTTTTTTTTTTTTTTTACAGCCTTTTAACTTTTGTGGGTATTTTGACAAAATGACCAGAATTAATGGCCAGACTACACAGCAAATTCTAGAAATTTAATAACTTTTTAATTCAGGATTCCAGCTTCATCAAGCTTGGCAGGTGTTTAGATCAAAGCATTTAGAATCTGAAAATGTAACTAGTTTCTCTGTCACACAAGTGAGAGGAAATATATAAGAATATATAATGATGTAAACAAACATTGAAATTCAGAGAAAATGACTTCTTCCTTGTTCAACGTCCTATATGAAACACAAGTCCTGTATGAAACTGTTGCATTAATTCTTACTTTTAAAAACACAAATGCTACCTTTAAATAGGGTTAGTGGTGGTGGGAGTAGATTCCATGGATGTACCTCAAACACTGTCAGTCACATTCATCAGCGGCCAGCTGGACCTAACCTACGCAAATACATCTCGCAGTCTGCACATACTGAAAACAGAATTACAGCTATTTAAGGCTACATATAGTACCACAACCTGCGTATATTTATCCGTATACATTGACCCTGCCTGAAAATGAGAAAAACTGAGCAATGCAGAAACAAATTTTTTTCACTCAAACGGGTAAATTGCGACCTGCGAGAAAATTCACAAGTGAAAATCTAGATTTTAAAATTGCCAACTAACAGTGCACATTAGTTAGGCACTCACACCACTTATGTAACCATGGTAAAACATCTGGAAAAAAACACAAGAATTTTTTTTTACAGCCTTTCAACTTTTGTGGGTATTTTGACAAAATGACCAGAATTAATGGCCCGACTACACAGCAAATTCTAGAAATTTAATAACTTTTTAATTCAGGATTCCAGCTTCATCAAGCTTGGCAGGTGTTTAGACCAAAGCATTTAGAATCTGAAAATGTAACTAGTTTCTCTGCCACACAAGTGAGAGGAAATATATAAGAATATATAATGATGTAAACAAACATTGAAATTTAGACAAAATGCCTTCTTCCTTGCTCAACGTCCTATATGAAACACAAGTCCTGTATGAAACTGTTGCATTAATTCTTACTTTTAAAAACACAAATGTTACCTTTAAATAGGGTTAGTGGTGGTGGGAGTAGATTCCATGGCTGTACCTCAAACGCTGTCAGTCACATTCATCAGCGGCCAGCTGGAACTAACCTATGCAAATAATATATCTGGCAGTCTGCACATACTGAAAACAGAATTACAGCTATATAAGGCTACATACAGTACCACAACCCGCGTATATTTATCCGTAAACAATGACCCTGCCTGGAAATGATAAAAACTGAGCAATGCAGAACACGTGTAGCACTGATGTAGTAGAACAATTCCAGATTCTATCATTAACAATACATGTAGCACTGATGTAGTAGAACCATTCCTGATTCTTTCATTAACAATACATGTGGCACTGATGTAGTACATGCAGCACTGATGTAGTAGAACCATTCCAGATTCTATCATTAACAATGCATGAAGCACTGATGTAATACATGTAGCACTGATGTAGTAGAATCATTCTAGATTCTATCATTAACATTATATGTGGCACTGATGTAGTACATGTGACACTGATGTAGTAGAACCATTCCAGATTCTATCATTAACAATACATGTAGCACTGATGTAGTAGAACCATTCGAGATTCTATCATTAACAATACATGTGGCACTGATGTATTAGAACCATTCCAGATTCTATCATCAACAAAACATGTAGCACTGATGTAGTAGAACCATTCGAGATTCTATCATTAACAATACATGTGGCACTGATGTAGTAGAACCATTCCAGATTCTATCATTAAAAATACATGTGGTACTGATGTAGTAGAACCATTCCAGATTCTATCATCAACAATACATGTGGCACTGATGTAGTAAAACCATTCCAGATTCTATCGTCAACAATACATGTGGCACTGATGTAGTAGAACCATTCCAGATTCTATCGTCAACAATACATGTGGCACTGATGTAGTAGAACCATTCCAGATTCAATCGTTAACAATACATTTGGCACTGATGTAGTAGAACCATTCCAGATTCTATCGTTAACAATACATGTGGCACTGATGTAGTAGAACCATTCCAAATTCTATCGTCAACAATACATGTGGCACTGATGTAGTAGAACCATTCCAGATTCTATCGTCAACAATACATGTGGCACTGATGTAGTAGAACCATTCCAGATTCTATCATCAACAATACATGTAGCACTGATGTAGTAGAACCATTCCACATTGTGTGGCACTGATGTAGTAGAACCATTCCAGATTCTATCATCAACAATATGTGTGGCACTGATGTAGTAGAACCATTCCAGATTCTATCAACAACAATATGTATGGCACTGATGTAGTAGAACCTTTCCAGATCCTATCATCAACAATACATGTTGCACTGATGTAGTAGAACCATTCCAGATCCTATCATCAACAATACATGTGGCACTGATGTAGTAGAACCATTCCAAATTCTATCATCAACAATACATGTAACACTGATGTAGTATAACCATTCCAGATTCTATCATTGCAATACATGTAGCACTGATGTAGTAGAACCATTCCAGATTCTATCATTAACAATACATGTAGCACTGATGTAGTAGAACCATTCCAGATTCTATCATCAACAATACATGTAGCACTGATGTAGTAGAACCATTCCACATTGTGTGGCACTGATGTAGTAGAACCATTCCAGATCCTATCATCAACAATACATGTTGCACTGATGTAGTAGAACCATTCCAGATCCTATCATCAACAATACATGTGGCACTGATGTAGTAGAACCATTCCAAATTCTATCATCAACAATACATGTAGCACAGATGTAGCAGAACCATTCCAGATTCTATCATCAACAATACATGTAGCACTGATGTAATACATGTAGCACTGATGTAGTAAAATCATTCCAGATTCTATCATTAACAATACATGTAGCACTGATGTAATACATGTAGCACTGATGTAGTAGAACCATTCTAGATTCTATCATCAACAATACATGTAGCACTGATGTAGTAGAACCATTCCAGATTCTATCATTAACAATACATGTAGCACTGATGTAAAACATGTAGCACTGATGTAGTAGAACCATTCTAGATTCTATCATCAACAATACATGTGACACTGATGTAGCAGAACCATTCCAGATTCTATCAACAATACAGATGGCACTGATGTAGTAGAACCATTCCAGATTCTACCATCAACAATACATATGTCACTGATGTAGTAGAACCATTCCAGATTCTATCATCAACAATACATGTGGCACTGATGTAGTAGAACCATTCCAGATTCTATCATCAACAATACATGTGGCACTGATGTAGTAGAACCATTCCAGATTCTATCATCAACAATATGTGTGGCACTGATGTAGTAGAACCATTCTAGATTCTATCATCAACAATACATGTGGCACTGATGTAGTAGAACCATTCCAGATTCTATCAACAATACATGTGGCACTGATGTAGTAGAACCATTCCAGATTCTACCATCAACAATACATATGTCACTGATGTAGTAGAACCATTCCAGATTCTATCATCAACAATACATGTGGCACTGATGTAGTAGAACGATTCCAGATCCTATCATCAACAATATGTGTAGCACTGATGTAGTAGAACCATTCCAGATCCTATCATCAACAATACATGTTGCACTGATGTAGTAGAACCATTCCAGATCCATTCCAGATTCTATCATTAACAATACATGTAGCACTGATGTAGTAGAACCATTACAGATTCTATCATTAACAATACATGTAGCACTGATGTAGTAGAACCATTCGAGATTCTATCATTAACAATACATGTAGCACTGATGTAGTAGAACCATTCCAGATACTATCATCAACAATACATGTAGCACTGATGTAGCAGAACCATTCCAGATTCTATCATCAACAATACATGTAGCACTGATGTAATACATGTAGCACTGATGTAGTAAAACCATTCCAGATTCTATCATTAACAATACATGTAGCACTGATGTAATACATGTAGCACTGATGTAGTAGAACCATTCTAGATTCTATCATCAACAATACATGTAGCACTGATGTAGTAGAACCATTCCAGATTCTATCATTAACAATACATGTAGCACTGATGTAATACATGTAGCACTGATGTAGTAGAACCATTCTAGATTCTATCATCAACAATACATGTGGCACTGATGTAGTAGAACCATTCCAGATTCTATCCAGATTCTATCATCAACAATACATGTGGCACTGATGTAGTAGAACCATTCCAGATTCTATCATCAACAATACATGTGGCACTGATGTAGTAGAACCATTCCAGATTTTACCATCAACAATACATGTAGCACTGATGTAGTAGAACCATTCCAGATTCTATCATCAACAATACATGTAGCACTGATGTAGTAGAATCATTCCAGATTCTATCATCAACAATACATGTAGCACTGATGTAGTAGAACCATTCTAGATTCTATCATTAACAATACATGTAGCACTGATGTAGTAGAACCATTCCAGATTCTATCATAAACAATACATGTGGTACTGATGTAATACATGTAGCACTGATGTAGTAAAACCATTCCAGATACTATCATCAACAATACATGTAGCACGGATGTAGTAGAACCATTCCAGATTCTATCATTAACAATACATGTAGCACTGATGTAGTAGAACCATTCCAGATTCAACATTAACAATACATGTAGCACTGATGTAGTAGAACCATTCCAGATTCTATCATAAACAATACATATAGCATTGATGTAATACATGTAGCACTGATGTAGTAGAACCATTCCAGATTCTATCATCAACAATACATGTGGCACTGATGTAGTAGAACCATTCCAGATTCTATCATTAACAATACATGTGGCATTGATGTAGTAGAACCATTCCAGATTCTATCATCAACAATACATGTGGCACTGATGTAGTAGAACCATTCCAGATTCTATTATTAACAATATATGTGGTACTGATGTAGTAGAACCATTCCAGATACTATCATTAACAATACATGTTGCACTGATGTAGTAGAACCATTCCAGATTCTATCATTAACAATACATGTAGCACTGATGTAGTAGAACCATTCCAGATTCTATTATTAACAATACAAGTGGTACTGATGTAATACATGTAGCACTGATGTAGTAGAACCATTCGAGATACTATCATCAACAATACATGTAGCACTGATGTAGTAGAACCATTCCAGATTCTAGCATTAACAATACATGTAGCACTGATGTAGTACAACCATTCCAGATTCTATCATTAACAATATATGTGGTACTGATGTAGTAGAACCATTCCAGATTCTATCATTAACAATACATGTGGCACGATGTAGTAGAACCATTCCAGATTCTATCATCAACAATACATGTGGCACTGATGTAGTAGAACCATTCCAGATTCTATCATTAACAATACATGTGGCACTGATGCTGTAAATTGCACATCAGATTCATATCTAATTGCTCATTTAATGATTTTTGGTATCCAATGTTAACTCTACCACTAATTTATCTAGTAACCCATTTGCATCTAACTTTAAGTTGGTTAGAAGAATAAAGGATTACATGTGGCATCCTTAAATATTTAACATGTGCTTCCGAAACTCGATGAAATCAAGTTGATATTACACAAAACCCTATTAATCGTGCTTTGGTTAAGTGAAACTTTCTTGACAAGGATACAGAGCTAATGATCAAGTGTTACACTATTGAACGAAAGGATAGACTAGGTAAAAAATGAGGGGGATTCTGGTCTATATAAACAATGATACTTCATACTGTTGTAGGTTACAATGACCATGAAAATGATATATTGTAATCGCTATTTATTGAAGTAACCCTCTCAAACTGTAAATTGTTCTGTTAAATTTCATAAACAGACCAGCTAATGCTTTACAAAATTGGATTGATATTTTTAAATGTAAGATTAATTCTGCCATTGATATTTTTCAAGACACTTATATACTAGGTGATTATAATTTAGACTATAAGACTGGTATTGGTTACACTAATTCTAAATGGGCTAGTTTAGTTGAAACTCTAGGTATTATTTAAATGGTTAATGTTCTCGGCAAGATACCAATAAACTGCCTGCTACACACCATCATTTAATGATTTTAATGAAAATGTTTTTAGATTCGACTTGATCAACTCAGATACAGATATTATAAATGAAATAAAGGAGGTTCGAAAACTGACAGAAAAGTATCATGCTTGCAAAGACTCGTTAACTCCATATGCATTTTAACTGGACTCTTACAAACTCAAAAGCCACACATAGTCAATTTCCATGAATAGATACATTTTACCTATTTATTCCGATAGAGCAGAAAACAGTGCAGAACCTGTTCTGATTGCTCGTTACAAGCGTTGTTTTCAAAAGCCTTCTATATTAGAGGTGTTCAAAGGTGTCCATATGAAGTAAAGGGTTTAATTATAGAATTTTGCATAACAAGGTGACAAGTTTGGTAGATCATGAAAAAGTTAACTTTTACAACAATGCTATTAGCACTTATACTTATTCCAGTATGAGGAAAATTTGATCTGCAGATAAAAATAAGAGCAATACTACCGGAGTGCCAATAAACTTAACATTGACAATCATGTCACAAACAATAAACAGGAAACTGTAAATTTACTGAATTTTCATTTCCTAAATGTGGCAGACATAATTACGAAATTGCCTTTACAGAAACACACATTTAACAATCTAAAATCGTCTTTAGATAACAAACTCAAAGAGAGTGAATTTTCCATTTAATCACCCCTATTTCAAGTCAATAAAATTATGGATACATTGGATATTAAATAATCTACTGGTCCAGATGGTATCAGTCCACATATTTTCAAATTGTGCTCAGACACTGTAATAAAAGCAACCTAAAACTTAATTAACAGAAGCATAAATCATGGTATATTTCCCAAGACAAAGTTTGTGAGTTAAAGTCACAGACAATTCACATGCTATTCAGCATTATAATATAATAATAACAAATTACAGAGATATTTATCTACTGAAGAAAATCAAAACAACAATTAAACTGTGTACCAAATCTAAGAATAAAAAAACACTTTAAATGTATTTTTTGTGAAAAGTGAGATAGAAGAAATAGCAATAAATGGTCTAATAATAACAAACAAGGCTGTCATCAGGCTGGACAAGGAGTCATTTTATGGTGTAATTACTTTAGATAATAGTGACATGCAGAAGTTTGGGACTACTCAAAGCCAGGTACCAGTTTCTACCATACTGCAACCATGACAGTCTGAACTGACACTGATAGAAAAAGTAGCAATAAATGCAAATCTGACAAATGACAATCAAGTGTAGTTACAGCTTTTCCACTTTGATAAAACTGATGACATGTTCCATGACACATACACCAGTCACCACACATATAAGCCAACCTTTTATGCAAAGTTGAAATTTTACCTTTTAACTATGAGGTAAAGTGGGGTTTTGGTTGGAGGGAGTGCTTAAAGTGTGAATCTTGTAGATTTGCCACCAATGGCTATCACCTGTATGAGGAAATACAGTCCCAGAAGAGAGGACAAAATGCTGGAACCAGTTTTCATTATGCATAAAGCATGTGGTCTGTTACAGCACATCATGGCATTCCTGCCTCAGTTAACAGTTAGTATAACAATGCTCTGCAGTCGTTGGGGGACAAGGACGCCACAGTAGCCAGCCACTCGAGTAACAACAACTAGTGTAAACATCAAAAAATCATAAGCATCGACATTTGGAAGTAAAATGAGGCATGGAAAAAAAAAAATAAGTACAATGGTGTAGGAGATGAAAGAAGAGAGGCACACAGACTGTACAAAGTAAACAGCCGATACTTATTAACAAATCAACAACAGATCACAACAGTCACGGACATAAAGGAGTGTTGACAGCAAAAGAAGAATATTTCAGTGAAGAAATGTTCATGGAAATAACCAAGAAGTGTCATTATTATATAACTTACCTTCAGGGCAGCTTTGCATGTGGTATTTGCTGCTTTGTGTGTGCTTTGTGTGTGATATTTGCTGCTTTGAGTGTGATATTTGCTGCTTTGTGTGTTTGATATTTGCTGCTTTGTGTGTGTGATATTTGCTGCATTGTGTGTGTGATATTTGCTGCTTTGTGTGTGATATTTGCTGCTTTGTGGGTGCTTTGCGTGTGATATTTGCTGCTTTGTGCGTGATATTTGCTGCTTTGTGCGTGATATTTGCTGCTTTGTTGGTGCTTGATATTTGCTGCTTTGCGTGTGATATTTGCTGCTTTGTGTGTTTGATATTTGCTGCTTTGTGTGCGATATTTGCTGCTTTGTGTGTGATATTTCGTGCTTTGTTGGTGCTTTGTGTGTGATATTTGCTGCTTTGTGTGTTTGATATTTGCTGATTGATGGGTGCTTTGCGTGTGATATTTGCTGCTTTGTGGGTGCTTTGCATGTGATATTTGCTGCTATGTGTGTGTGATATTTGCTGCTTTGTATATGATATTTGCTGCTTTTTTGGGTGCTTTGTGTGTGATATTTGCTGCTTTGTGTGTGTGATATTTGCTGCTTCTTGTATGATATTTGCTGCTTTGTGTGTGTGATATTTGCTGCTTTGTGAGGTGACATTTGCTGCTTTGTGTGTGTGATATTTGCTGCTTTGTGTGTGATATTTGCTGCTTTGTGTGTGCTATTTGCTACTTTGTGTGTGTGTGATATTTGCTGCTTTTTGTGTGATATTTGCCAGAGTCAACTTAGAGTTTTCAAACTTGCATTCTGCTTGTGATGGTAAGCCACCATTCAACTTGAAGATGGATTTTGTTCCCGGCAATGCTAAATTTTTTGCAATGACCACCAAAGACAGGCTTTTGATAAAAAATGCGGTAACAGCTTTACACCTTGGAGAGGTTAGTTTGTCAACGACACGCTTTAACAGCAGCACAAACAAAATAGAGAGCATGCAATGTGTGGAACCCAAAACACTACTTACCCGAGAAATGCCAAAGCACATAAGTTGAGATTAACATATCAAAGAGGATCAAGCCAATGAGAGGACAGCACCGATTGTTCAAATTCCCCCAAGTAACAAGGCAGTCAAGGCTCTGAAAAGTAAACAAGACAGAAATTTATAACAAAAGAGACAACAATCCACTCAACAGTACAAAACTGCAAGTTTATGAGAAGAGTAGCAAACTTCAACAAATATGATTAAATCCATCAAAATGAAACCTACAAAAAGGACTTGTTAGATACAAGATGGTGTTTATATCTGTAACTAAGGGTTACATGATCGTTTTCCTCCTCCATATCAAGATCAGATGTAAACATCAATCTGCAATAACAGCCACATGTTGATTATTACTGTCATCTTTTCAAAACATTTTGGTGGAATAATTCCTACTGATTATTTCTACTAGACACATATTCATCACAACTGTCAACTTTCAATACAATTTGTTAGTGAGTATATTTACTTTTTTTACCAGATCTTAATTAATTCAGTCCATTCAAAACTATATTTTTAAACATTACATTTTTTTTTCAAATTAAATACCCATTGTTTACCATACATGATAATTACCTGCAAAATTGAATGACTATTGTAAAAAAAAAAAAGAATAACATTTACTTGTAAAACAGTTCTATTGTTGATTTTTTCCCCCATTTTCAAGAATTTACTAAGAACTGTATTCCCCCGACTTCTGGTTCTTGAAATCTTCAAATTGTTTTATTTTTTTCTTTCATGTGGGGATCAATTAGTGTGAATCAATTTATTTTTATCATAAATAATAAATTTCCAGAGTTATTTCCTTTTTCATGAAACTAAGCCGGGCCCGATTAGCTCAGTCGGTTACGCGTCTGACTATCAATCCAGGGGTCATGAGTTCGAATCCCCGCCCGGCAACAGTCTCAGTGATGATTGATATATGACATTGTGTCTCATTATCATTCGTCTCTCACCACTGATTCAAGTTGGAAAGTTATCAATTACTTGCGGAGATGGGGTGTGCTCGAGTACTGGTTATTCCCAGGAAACAGTGGTTAGGTTAATTGATCGTCTGTTAACCCTCGATGGCATAAAAATGACACTAAATATTCAATCAATCAATCATGAAACTAAAATTGAATTCTATAGGATCCATAGTAAAATTCCTATAAAATAATTTTCTATTAAAAAGATAACAAATACTGGTAAATGTCAAACAATATGGTGCCACCAGCTGATAATCACATGACTGGATGGCGTAATGTGTCAAACTAAAATGACATGAGGCTGTAGAAGTGCAAATAAATGAAAGTAGATAAAACTGCACAATTTCAAACCTTTCACACAAGTTAATATTTCTCAATGGACTTATCCCTTATAACAATGTCAACAGGTTGTTTAGTTTCTAGTTTTCATTATTGTGATTAAATTATCAACCCCTGCATGGTTCCAGGGAGCCATATGAGTGATGGCAAGAATAGGATCACTGTGGCTCATGTATGTTGTAAGAAGCAACAATTTGAGTAATACTCAGGATTTGAAATTTCGGATACAAGCTACTCGTCCTCCCATTCCAACATTTTTTATTGAATGCTTAAAATAAAAGAAATATTAATTAAGGTCAGTTTCTTAAATCTTACTCATCCTGACCAAATGTTCCCTCATTATGGCCAGAGGACATGTGGATTTTTTCCAGCCCTGTAATACGATAGAATTTGCTAAAACTCTGCAATTCTGTGGGTATAAAGATTCAAGGATCATTCTGCATATTCATTTGTTGATATGATTTTTTTTCATCTGTATGTTAATTTGTTGTTTCTGTATGTGCAGAGTGAACCTGGAATCTTCCTTCCTGTTGGATTCAAAAAACTTGCAATGTGTTGGTATGCCGTAAAACCCCATTCATTCATTCATTCATTCATTCATTGTTTCCAATTTTATTTTTTAAAAAATTGACATAGATCTAGTAACCAATTAAAACACTGATTTAAAAAAAATAGAGTGGGTGAGTCTACATCATGTTTATCCAGATACCTTTTTATTTTCAATGATATTTCATTATAAATGATGTCATAGATGTACAAAGCGCATGAGCAAAAAACAGGATCAAATTGCTCTTTAGATTTGTAAAGTTCAAGAGAGGAAGTTTTCAAAGCATTGATGAGAAATGGAGCATTTATACAGTAACTTCTTTTTTCATCCCATTCTTATGTGGTTCACTCAGAAAGTTGCAATATTGATATTTATACACCAACTAGTTAATGTTGAATTCTTGCAACTATTAGTAAAAGCAAACTTGAAACTGTTAGTTTGTATGTACTTAGATGACCTCAGCATGAATTTTAAATGTGAAATCCAAATTATAGTCAGTCACATTAAAATCAATGGGATATAATTAAAGGCTTCCAATGTGACGAGGTGGACACTGGGATATCTTTTAAGGCTTCCAATGTGCCGAGGTGGACACTTGGATATATTTAAAGGCTTCCAATGTGCCGAGGCGGACACTCGGATATATTTAAAGTCTTCCAATGTGCCGAGGTGGGCACTGGTATATATCTAAAGGCTTCCAATGTGCCAAGGCGGACAATGGGATATATTTAAAGGCTTCCAATGTGCCAAGGCGGGCAATGGGATATATTTAAAGGCTTCCAATGTGCTAAGGCGGACAATGGGATATATCTAAAGGCTTCCAATGTGCCGAGGTGGACAATGTAAATTTTACGCAATGAGAAGGTGCAAGAGTACCTATATGAGGGTATGTTTTGTTAATTTATTATGAACTGCTTATTGAAATAAAAAATAGGGTCTGGTGTAAAATGTTGCTCAGTTTTATACATTTGAATGTTGTGACACACAAGTTAGTTTGCATAAGGTATATACTCTACAATTATTATTTCAAAAGTGTATATAACCAGTATGTATCAAAATTTGTTGTTTTTTTTAGTTAAGCAGATATCATTGTTGTTGTATGGTGTTTAGCAGCATTTTAAAGAATCTATCTCCTCATGTCATGCATTACAATGCAATACATGTAAATGTTGTAAATATGATAAAATCAAAAACATATGTATATTACTTTGTGTGATTTGTGTGCGTAGTGTATGATGTAAATTTATAATAAATATAGCTAATGTCTCGTTAATACAAAACATATATAAACAAAATAAAATTTCACTTTAAAACCAAATAATAACAATTCACTACTATCACACACTAATTACAAACAAATACCATAAGTATATGACTGTGACACCTAATCATGGGGTGAAATGCATTACAGTTAATCTATGTATGGTACGAAACCTCTCAGTTTGACAAAACTTCTCAATTTGACAAAACCTCTCAATTTGGTGGTATGAAACCGCTGTAATTCATTCAAAGATTTTTTGCAAAAAAAACTAAAAACTACATTTAGGTAATATTGATATGTTATAGTAATAATATTTTTTTAAAATCAATTACCTACTTTTTAAACCAAAAAAGGTCGATTTACAGTGCAGCATGTATGTTGTCAGTTGGGGTCCAAAATTTGGTAGATAATACATCATTCTATATATATATACAGACAGAATTAATAATAAAATCCGTCATGTCGCATGAACTTTTTAACAAATAATAATGATAACAATATAATAATAAAATAATACTTTATTTAATGAGGGTAACACAGTTAGTTACACTAATCTTCCCTGTGGCCCTCAACAATCATTGGAACATGAAATTCAACAATATAATTAAACATTAAAACAGTAATCAACTAATGGTAGTATATATCCGCTGTAAAATAATTTTCTTGCTTCAAGATGTAGATAGTTTCTTATTTTAGACAAAAGGTATATATGTGATGGATGACAGTGCATATATGGTTTATTTGACTTGACCAATTTAACTGAGGTTCAACTTTTACAACTAAAAGTTTCTCACAATGAGAATTTTGCAAAATCCCTGAATTTATGGTAATAGTAAGGCAGTCCTTTTGAACTGATAATTTTTGTCTTGTTCCTATTGTCATACACTTAGTTTTTTTTCTGTATTAATATACATAGTATTTCTTAAACACCATTTATTTACAGAAGTTAAGTTGGCTTGTAATCTCAGCTGAATTTCTCCAACAGTTTTCCTGAAGTGTGGAATGTGGAGTCATCTGCATACATCTCAGTTTCACTGTTTTGAACATGTAATGGGAGATCATTAATATATAAAATGAAAAGCAATAGACCCAGTATTGAACTTTGGGGAACTCCATGAGAAATCTAGAACTGCCGAGGCAATATGGCGACCTGATGGTGAATATGCTACATCTCTCACAGATGACTTGTGACCTCGCAACACCTGTAGTTAATACAAACAGTTATTAATAAATATACACCTCATTATTGATAAAAGAAACACATTTAATGCAGAATATTTGATAATTTATTGCTGATACAGGCTTATCTTAATAAAATTATAATAAAATTAGAAAATTAAGTAAAAAAGGACCACACTCCTGTAACATTTGACTGATGCTGAGATATACAGAACTTGACTTAAGGTTTTATAAATATACAGGTATAAAAAAATAATAATTAAATACACCTTTAGAAGAATGATCCAAATCGAGCGGGCATACATGAGTAACACCTTATTAGCTCAGTCGGTTAAGCGTCTTACTATCAATCCAGGGGTCGTGAGTTCGAATCCCCGCCCGGCAACAGTTTCCGTGATGATTGATATACGACATTGTGTCTCATTATCATTCGTCTCTCACTGCTGATTCAAGTGGGAAAGATATTAGTTACTTGCGGAGATGGGGTGTGCTCGAGTACTGGTTAATCCAAGGAAACAGTGGTTAGGTTAAATGATCGTCTGTTAGTCCTCAATGGCATAAAATGGCGCTAAATATTCAATCAATCAATCAATCAATCAATCAGTGAGTAACACCTAATGCTCCTTCATCATTCTTTGAATGGCCTGGCATAAAAGAATTCTAATGTGCCTCACCAAAATCTCTCAACAATCAATACCAGAATATCATTTTTCATGAGCACAATTTCTGGTAAGTTTTGATTAAAATAACTTACAAAAAATTCATTTACCTAAAATCATTATCAGTATTCAAGAAATATTTTCAGGTAGTTAGATGAGTGTAAAAGATGATAATTATGTCCTAAGATTCAATGTCTGGAGTAGCTATGACAACAATCCAATTGTTTTACTCACTGCATGCCTTCTTTGTGTTATGGAAGATATCCCATATTTTGATGGTACTATCCCACTGCCCTGACACTATCAGACCCTCGGAGTGGAAAGCAACACAGTGAACTGGACTGAAAACAAATATTGTTAAAATTATTGTTACATGTACTAATTCGTCATCAATATAAAGACATTTTTGAGAACATAATTACAGAAATTATAACATTTTCAGGCATTTTGTTTTAACTATAACAAATCAAAAGTGTTACCAGTATTGTCATAAAAATGTCTTAAAAGGATGAAAAGTTTGAAAATTACCCTAGTCTACCAGCTGTGTTGGTCCTATGGGACTAGTGGACCAAAACATGTACTGGTCCTCATTGACTTTATATTTGTCCCATTTCCTTGTATATTCTTACTATTCTTTCATTCTCTAATTGATGGAAACATGTCAATCTAGTTTTCCGATTAAAAAAAAACAACATTTCAAATTGAAGTATGTGGGATGGATGTATAAGCCTGAAGCAGAGAGCCTTGCTTTGCCCATATCCAAAATGATGTTGCAATCCATAACAGTGTCAGTTACACCAAACATGACATTGTAAGGTTGGCGGAAAGCTTGATTAGATATATGTACATGTACAGTTGACCAAAAGCTTTCAAGAGTTCTAATCAATCATTTTTTACAAGCATTATTTTGAGCAGTTTGAGTGTTACTCATCTTTATTTTATTTTTGTTTTATTCTGTTGAATAAACTGTCAAAATTTTGAATACTGAAGGAGTTATTTCACTATGACGCAAAATCCATGCACCCAATAAAAGAATCAGTACATGTATAAATGATAAACTTCAATGATACAGTTATGAAAGAGGTTTGACCATGTTTGATTGTTTAAAATAATTTGATTTCAGGTACAGTGTTTTGGCATCATCTTGGGAAGATGACCCATACCCTTGAAATTGGGAATTATAGCGACATTTTCATTAACATTGGGAAAACTTTTGCATTAAATATATTTGTTCAACTTCATAAAAATGTGTACACAAGCTTCAATGTCAAACTTAATTCAGAATGGGGAAAACTTTAATTATTTTATCAAGGAATTATGGCAAGTTTTAATTTACAATTATTGAAGCTTTCAATTGCGAATTTTTACCACTCATTTGGGAAAAAAAGATACTATTTGCCATTGGAAATATGACCCAATGATGGCTATAAAAATGGCCAAAAGAAACACTGAGGTTGTTTTAAAATATACATGTAATAATATATTTTGATTGTCTGAGGTCATTTATCCCACTGGACAAGTGTATTTCAAATGTTACTCTTCCTTGGCTGTTTGTTGTATTTTCAAGCATACAAGTGGAACAGTAGAAGCTTGTTCCCTCAGAGTGAAACCTGCTCATCTCATCGTTTATATATTTTATAACAATTACAATATTTTATTTCAGTAATGTAGGCCTCCAGCCCATAATACATTTTTAAACACATGGTAAATGTAATCTAACAAATGAACATTCATAATACAAACATTATAATTTCAATACAGTTTTCATATAATAAATGCAATATATTTATATATATATGTATTTTTTTTTAAAGTATTGACTGTTCTATCATTTTGCTCATGATCAATGTTTGTGTCTTATTTCAAATATTGAAAAAAAGTAAAACACAATTTCATATTTAATTCAAGTCATTATGTTTCAAGTCATTATATTCAAGTCATGTCATTATTTTAAGTCATAATGTTTCAAGTCATGTCATTATGTTTTAAGTCATCATGTTTCAAGTCATGTCATTATGTTTCAAGTCATTACGTTTAAAGTCATTATGTTTCAAGTCATCATGTTTAAAGTCATTATGTTACAAGTCATGTCATTA
>CM055904.1:766398-789398 GCA_029582155.1 Panopea generosa | reverse complement strand
TCAATGGTAGAAGTAAAAAAAAAACTGAAACAGCACGTTCTGTCCAAGATGCTTCAATGCAAACTGAAATTGAAGAAAGTGTTTGTATAAGAGATGAAATTAGGTCAGCAATAAAAAAAATGCTTCTTGAGGATGAGGACAGTGATGATTATACAGATGATGAAGATGATGGTCACTGTGATTTGTAGTTTGACATGTAGAGAAAAACAAGTCCCACAGTTGTTAGAAGTCATAAATGTTTCATGATCATGTTTAGATTTTCTTTGGCAAATAATTTGATTTTTTTTTTCATTAAAGCAAATGATTTCAGATAAAAATGTGTTATGTTGTCTTCACAATTATCTGCTCTTAATATGTTCAAAATAGCCCAGAATGCAGGATTTGACACACAGAAATCAAAAATTTTCGCTCGCCCACTTGAGCCTCTTCAAATTCTTTAAAAGCTTGTTACATTGATTCTTATTGAGAACCCTGCCTACTGTGATCAAAAGCAAGCCCTGGTCACAATGATAAAGAGGTAGGTCAGGATTTGGACATAGCTGCTGAAGCATACTATAGAATGAGTCTTTAAACAAGAAATAGTTGATCAGAGTGAACCACAATCAACTAAGTTAAAAGTTGAATTGTGTCAAGATTTGGACATAAAATGTATAGTGGAACTGGATGACAATAGCATAGAGGAACTCGTAGGAAATGGTAGTTATGATGGGTGGGTTTCTAACCAGTACACAACAAACATGCTAGATGCAGAAAGAGGAAAAGAAATTCAGATAGTTGGAGGAGAAATAAAGCTAAAGAAAATTGTATTACTGGACAAAATTATATTAATAAGGAAGGAAAAATCAACAAACCAAGAAAATTAAGAAAGGCTGTGTTGTGAACTGTATATTTAAACAACACAATGTGTTCACTGAGGAAGTAAGGGATGATATTAGGGGACGCAACAGGAAAAAATCGGTTTCTTCTGAAGTATTCTGCTCGTCGGAATAAAGAAGTAAGAACAGTCCAGTAATCAGAAAGGAAAAAAATAATTTACGTCGACTTTACCACTAAATGGAACGTTTCTCAATATTTTAAATATTTCCCCCAAGACATGTTTGAATATAATAATATATACACATACATTGTAATATATACATATTAACTGGGGCAGTCATCATAATTATAGGCCAAACAGAACCCCATAGGATAAAGTTGATTTTGTAGTGTCACACATAAAGTTATATAAGGCTGTAGGAAAGATAAAAAATGTATCTCAGTCCAGATCTCAGTGTATAGCACAAATGCATCAGCTTTATTTAGAGCAATATATAAAAATTAAAGTTGTTTCCCTAGTCTCCTTTGATTCTCACTTCAAAATTGCTTTACAAAAGCCAAAGGACCAATGTGATTTATGTACCGTTATACTTCCAAAAATGCTAGAGAGCGATAAAATGAAAAGTAATTATGACAGTCATATTAAATACAATTGAGGTGCTCAAATTAAAAATAAGCAGAATGTTTCAATTCTCCATTCAAATTTTTTAATCTAGAATCTGTGGAATAAAAGTATTTAGAGAAGGTCACACTGAGAATGAAAACGATTGTATTGAAAGGGAAAGTCACAAAGTTTGTGTTTACACAACAGGGCATTGGGACTCTGTTATAAGAACTGCATGTCGTAAAATTCCATACTATGCTATGGAAATGGACTTGCCAAAATGCTAAAAATATTTACTGGTGCCTGGATTTGTAATGGAACAAGGTTCATTGGACAGATGCAAGATCATTCAAAATAGAAATACAGTAGCTATTACGTATAGTTACAATGGTCCAGTGAACTACCCAGATCTAGCTCAGTGGTTAAGAAAGTCACACAGTGATGTTTGTGAAAGATACTATGCTATTTAGTTTGCATTAGCAGTATCCCATGATTACATTCAAGAAGAGATCTCATTTCTTTATGTGGGTAAGGTGTGATCCCTCATTCCCATCACATGTTCTATGCAGTCTTTTCTCATGAGATTCCTAACTATTGAATTAAATAGATTCAGTATTTAGCGTAATTTTTATGCCATCGAGGGCAAACAGATGATTAGTTAACCTATATGATAATAAGACACAATGTTGTATCCAATCATCACAGAGACTTGCCGGGCAGGGATTCGAACTCACGACCCCTGGATTGATAGTCAAACGTGTTACAGACTGAGCTAATCGGGCCTGGCAGATTCCTAACTAATCCATAGTACGAGTGTTGGTTACCATAATATGATAAAAGTATCCTACAAAAAAATTCTTTGTGTTGTATAATGACATGTTTACAAACATGTTATGAATGAAATATATATATAACCTGGTAATGCCATTTATAACCTTGATAAACCATATGTAACCTGTAGTGCCAAATATAACCTGGTAATGCCTTATATGACCTGGTTATACCAAATATAACATGGTAATGCCATATATAACCTGGATAAGCCATATATAACCTGGTTATGGCATATATAACCTGGTATTACCATATATAACCTGGATAAGCCATATATAACCTGTTAATACCATATATAACCTGGTAATGCCATATATAACCTGAAAATACCATATATAACCTGGATAAACCATATATAACCTGTAGTGCCATATATAACCTGGTAATGCCATATATGACCTGGTTATACCAAATATAACATGGTAATGCCATATATAACCTGGATAAGCCATATATAACCTGGTAATACCATATATAACCTGATAATGCCATATAACCTGGTTATGGCATATATAACCTGGATAAGCCATATATAACCTGATAATACCACATATAAGCTGATAATGTCATATATCACCTGGATAAGCTATATATAACCTGGTAATACCATATATAACCCGATAATGCCATATATAACCTGGTAATGGCATATATAACCTTGATAAGCCATATATAACCTGGTTATACCACATATAACCTGGTTATGGCATATATAACCTGGATAAGCCATATATAACCTGATAATACCACATATAACCTGGTAATGGCATATATAACCGGATAAGCCATATATAACCTGGTAATACCACATATAACCTGATAATACCATATATAACCTGGTAATGCCACATATAACCTGGTAATACCATATATAACCTGGTAATACCATATTTAACCTGGTTATGCCATATATAACCTGATAATGGCATATATAACCTGGACCAGCCATATATAACCTGGTAATACAATATATAACCTGGTTGACATATATAGCCTTGATAAGCCATATATAGCCAGTTAATTCCATATATAACCTGGTAATACCATATATAACCTGTTAATGCCATATTAACCTAGTAATGTCATATATAACCTGGATAAGTCATATATAAACTGGAAATGCCATATTTAACCTAGTAATGGCATATGTAACCTGATAATGCCATATGCAACATGATAATGCCATATATAACCTGGTAATGCCATATATAATCTGGTAATGTCATATATAACCTTATAATGCCATATATAACCTGGTTATGCCATATATAACCTAATAATGCCATATATAATATAATAATGCCATATCTAACATGGTAATGACATATGTAACCTGGTAATGCCATTTGTAACCTTGTAATATCATATATAACCTGGTTATGCCATATTTAACCTGGTAATGCCATACATAACCTGGATAATGCCACATATAACCTGATAATGCCATATATAACCTGGTAATGCCATATATAACCTGGATAAGTCATATATAAACTGGAAATGCCATATTTAACCTAGTAATGGCATATGTAACCTGATAATGTCATATGCAACATGATAATGCCATATATAACGTGGTAATGCCATATATAATCTGGTAATGTCATATATAACCTTATAATGCCATATATAACCTGTTAATGCCATATGTAACCTGGTTATGCCATATATAACCTAATTATGCCATATATAATCTAATAATGCCATATCTAACATGGTAATGCCGTATGTAACCTGGTAATGCCATTTGTAACCTTGTAATGTCATTTATAACCTGGTTATGCCATATTTAACCTGGTAATGCCACACATAACCTGGATAATGCCACATATAACCTGATAATGCCATATATAACCTGGATAATGCCATATATAACCTGGATAATGCCATATATAACCTGGCTATGTCATATATAACCTTGTAATGCCGTACATAACCTGGTAATGCCATTTGTAACCTGGTAATGCCATATATAACCTGGTAACTCCATACATAACCTGGTTATGCCAAACATAACCTGGATAATGCCATATATAATCTAATAATGCCATATCTAACATGGTAATGACATATGTGACCTGGTAATGCCATTTGTAACCTGGTAATGTCATATATAAACTGGTTATGCCATACATAACCTGGTAATGCCAAACATAACCTGGATAATGCCATATATAACCTGATAATGCCATATATAACCTGGATAATGCCATATATAACCTGGTTATGTCATATATAACCTTGTAATGCCGTACATAACCTGGTAATGCCATTTGTAACCTGGTAATGCCATATATAACCTGGTAACTCCATACATAACCTGGTAATGCCATTTGTAACCTGGTAATGCCATATATAACCTGGTAATTCCATATGTAACCTGGTTATGTCACATATAACCTGGTAATACCATATATAACCTGGTAATACCATATTTAACCTGGTTATGCCATATATAACCTGATAATGGCATATATAACCTGGATCAGCCATATATAACCTGGTAATACAATATATAATCTGGTTTTGACATATATAGCCTTGATAAGCCATATATAGCCAGTTAATGCCATATATAACCTGGTAATACCATATATAACCTGGATAATGCCATATTAACCTAGTAATGTCATATATAACCTGGATAAGTCATATATAAAGTGGAAATGCCATATTTAACCTAGTAATGGCATATGTTACCTGATAATGCCATATGCAACATGATAATTCCATATATAACCTGGTAATGCCATATGTAATCTGGTAATGTCATATATAACCTTATAATGCCATATATAACCTGGTAATGCCATATGTAACCTGGTTATGCCATATATAACCTAATAATGCCATATGTAACCTGGTAATGCCATTTGTAACCTGCTAATGTCATATATAACCTGGTTATGCCATATTTAGCCTGGTAATGCCATACATAACCTGGATAATGCCATATCTAACCTGATAATGCCATATTTAACCTGGTAATGCCAAACATAACCTGGATAATGCCATATATAACCTGATAATGCCAATATAACCTGGATAAAGCCATATATAACCTGGTTATGTCATATATAACCTTGTAATGCCATACATAACCTGGTAATGTTAGTTGTAACCTGGTAATGCCATATATAACCTTGTAATGTCATATATAACCTTGTAATTCCATATGTAACCTGGTTATGCCATATATAACCTGGATATTGCCATATATAACCTGGATAATGCCATACATAACCTAATAATGCTATATATAACCTGGTAATGCCATATCAAGGGATTGGTGCGAAAAGGTTGTTAATGATATTTTCATTAAAAAAAAATGCTTTCTTGTATTTTTTCAGTTTGGTTTGTGTATAATACACATCCTGTAAAAATCATAAATAACTTTACTCTTCAAAATGTATATTTATCCTAAGGTTGTATCTCAAAAAGTCAGATTCCTTTGGTGTGAAACAGTTGTAACTCGAGTTACCCTTCCACACTGAAAATCCAAATAATATCTTGGTGTGAAACGGTTGTATCTGAAGATTTATGTCCAAATCCTTAAAATGTAGAATGAATATTTTAAGAATATTTTTTTTTTATATGTATATTATAAACTAACATTTATGTTTTTTCATTCCATCATAAATTTAATTTAACATAATCTAAGCAATATAAATCAAGTTGTGTTAGTTATCATAAATGACATCATAAATAAATTTTTGATTTATTTTTTTTGCCTCATACTACCAAGTTGATATGAATATAGTAATACATTATAACAAGTAAATATTTGAATAAAATTGCTGGTGAAATGGGTATATAAGAATAAAAGACAAAAAATATATTTACTATCATGTTTTTACTGAAAATAAATATATAAAATCAGTTTGATAAGTAGTTAATATTGTGGGCTCGGCGCAAGACTATTCTACCTGACATTTCAGAAATTTTACAGGAGGTGGAAAAAACTTTTTTTTAGTTTCAATATTGGCTTTATAATATTGTCTTTTCATATACATATCTTAAAACACCATATAAATAAACAACAATATCAGTATGTCATCAAATATAATTAATTTTGATTTTATAACACATTGATCAAGTTAGAATAGTTTTGCAAGTGAAAAGTATCTTATTCTACAGCAATTGTTATGCAAGACTATTCTAACTTAAGTTAGAATAGTCTTGCGATTATGTTTTCTCTTAATGCAATAATTTCTTGTTGCAAAAGTATTCTAACTTGAATAAGAATGCTTGTAAAATAAACATCAAGACACATATATAAATGTTTGTTTACTTTTTAATAATTCACAATTATTACCTAAATTAGATATTGTCATATTTCTATCCAAATTGACACTTGTTGAGTATTTTGAGTTAAAAGGAGTGCATAAAATAGCAAATAAAACTGCAAGGTATTATTATCCATTGTACTATCTATGTTTGATTCTAAACAGGCATTAAGATTAGGACTGCTGTACCTTATTAAGTGGAGATCAAAAATCAACTACTTCACAATTCAAACATTTTTTTTCCCAAATGAAAATCAAATTATTTTGAGGGAAATTATTCTTACATTAGGGGATAAAAAATTTCAGGCAGGATATGTATTATTGTTGTTATATCTGATGATTAATTGTTAGAACATTATCTTAACAGTGCTGCACTTTATTTCCCAGTTTGGTAAAACCTTAAAAAATCCCAATTTCCACTGACAATCACCTGTTATTTCCATAAAGGCTTCCTAATATCCAGGATAAAAGCTCTGAAGATGAGCAGGCTTTTACTATTGTGGCACCACCTACTCTACCAAGACCATGTAACATATGACTATATCGTCAACACTATATGGTCACAAATTAGCATACTGCCATGATCTACCCAACCATTTCAACCACCTACCATGCCATCACTACTGATGTACCATCACCACCAACAATACTGTCACCACCTACCCTGCTATTATCACTGGCATCATCACATGCCATACTGTCACTACCTATGAAAATGCCACCACCTACCCTACCATTACCATCTACAGTTCCATCATCATTCACAATAGCATCACCAACTATTATACAACCACCACTTACACTACCATTACCACTGACTGTAAATTCATCACCTATCACACTGGCACCACCTACCCTACTGTCACAATTTACTATACTTTCATCATCAACCCTATTGTCACCCCAACCCCTCCTTCATTACATATTCACAGTACAATCACCAACCACAATACCGTCACATCTACCTACCTTTCTATCAAAACTTATCATGACCTCATTACATGTTACCTGTCATACCATCAAGCCCTACCTTACCATTATTGTAAACTAACCCTTCTCATCCACAGTACCATCCCTTACAACAGTGTAATAGACTGCCTATTAAGTAATAACCATCAACAAAAGTATCACAACTAACCATACTCCACCACCAACAGTACCATTGCCTACTGCTTTCACTTAAATTACCAACACCAACAATGTTCTCAATACCTGCGATACCTTTATAACCAACCCAACCTACTGTACCATCACCACTCATTATGTGATTACTTACTTGCTACCAAACTGCCACCATTTACCCTACCATCCCTACTTACCAAGCAATTGTCACTCAGAATATTACCACATATCATACTGCCACCATCCACATCTACAGTACCATCACCATCAATAATGTGATTTCCACCACTTGTATAATCTTCACCCACAATGTTATTACTGCCTACCCGGTCTTTCCCACCATCTATCATACCTACATTCA
Source organism: Panopea generosa (assembly GCA_029582155.1). Lineage (NCBI taxonomy): Eukaryota > Metazoa > Mollusca > Bivalvia > Adapedonta > Hiatellidae > Panopea > Panopea generosa. The sequence goes on along the minus strand of CM055904.1, from coordinate 781,375 downwards.
GTCTTAACAGCATTTTTTTCAAACTTGGTCTACTTGTTTTTGTTCTCTTGATTTTACCAGAACTGTTATTATACCCTTTTGAATCTGATTTTCTAAATGTGGATACATAAAAATCATCACCATGGTTTAGTTTTCTTTAAATGAAGTGAGTTTATATTCAGGTCAGAGCTATATATATATATCTGAAACCTAGTCATTAGGTTCTAAAATATCATAATTTACATAAAGTTTTCTAACAAAGATAATGGTACATTATCACTAGATTCTGAGTCTTTGATCACATGCTTAGTTCAGGCTCAATGGATACAATGGTGTCCAGAGTTTCTTGTGCTATTTCCAGATAACAAAGTGGTGTCATGTCCATTATATCATATTTGTTCATATGTGTGGTACCCATGTGTGATTCCAAGGTGTCAATAATGATGACAATAACAGGACCACTAGAGCTCATGCATGGCATTAGAAGCATTAGTACATTAAATATTTGATAGAATTTACTGAAACTCTGCAGTTCTGCATGTGTAAAGGTTTAAGATTCATTCTTCATACATTTGTTGATGTATGTTAATTTGTTGTTTTGTACACGGAGAGTGACTTTGGTATCTTTTTTTTAGTGTCATTTAACCTTTGTGTGCCATGAAAGCTCAACTTGTCCAATCATACTCACTGATTTTCTAAAGAAACTTACACACATTGTTCCACTTTCAAGCATGACTTTTAAACATGTGACAGTGTGCTAGTCAATAATCCTATATCATCAGAACACAACATCCAAAGGTATGATCTCAAAGTCAAAGACGTGATAACAACTATCTAGTTTCATAATTGCTACAATGCAAATCATTTTCAGGGAATTTAATGCATCATCCATGTCCTGGAATGGAATATCAAATATACTTCCTATACCATAATTTAATATATCTGAAATAGGTGACCAAAAACTTTAGTTTGAATATTACTTTAAAACAGTTCATGTGTATCATTTAAAACAGTCATCTTATTGTGAAAATATATTTCTTTGTTTTTGTTTAAAACTAAAAAAAAAAAGGTTCTTCGGTTTTTTTTAGATTGTACCTTTATTACTTACCATTTGGAACTTGTCAAACTATTTCAGATTGGCAGTCTTAACAGGTACCAGAATGATAATTGGATATAAGTTTCAGAATCAATATAAAACTTCATGACCAAAATTGGAGATTTTGGAATTGATTAGCTCTTTAACCAATAGTAACAGTGTGTTTAATATTAATCAGTCTCTTATAAGAGTCTTTAAAAGGGATAGCCCTGTCTGTGATACATTATTTTGGACTATTACTCTGAATTGATAATTCAGATACATCGAGATACAAATTACATTTTTGCTATTAAAAAACCTACCTGTGTAAAAAATATCAGTGTGTTAGGATTTATGAAAAAGACAACTGAATGACAGCTGCAATATGACATACAAAATTCAATCTCTGCAAGTCACTGATCACTTCCCAACATAATCAAAGGTGTCACAGTCCCAAAAGATCAAAATTCTTGGACAATCATCACAGAGATTATGGCTGGACAGAGATCTAAACTTCCAACCCCTGGATTGACAGTAATATTGAACGTCTCACACACCAATTAATTTTGTACTGTTCTACATATAGAGACATGCACTTCTGGAACACTGGATACATTACCAATGGTTCTAAAAGTGCCTTATTCCCATAGATAGTCCTCTGTTGGTCCAAATATGCAGAAAAAAACATGGGGTTGACCAGGTTGCTTTTTCACAATTTCGATGGTTTGATGGCACCCCTTCATTTTTGACAATTCTGCCCATTTGTCGCAGTGTATCACTACGCATCTTTAAACTGTTATAGCATCATCAAACAGTTCCCAGGGTCACCCAAACTTTGCAGAAATCATGAAAATGTTCCAATGTTCCCATATGCACAAAGAAATATGACATTTTATGCATTTTTAAAAAAAAATTACCCAACCGCTTTACACAGCTCTAATTTCTTGGGCGTAATAATCTTGCTACCGTCATGCAAGGGAGGTAATTGTTCAGTGAGACCTAATATGCATTAACTACAGAGCCAACATAAGAGAAATAATTCAATTGATATTCAATGAAGACATAATGCCTTGTTGAAAGAGGGTCTAAACGAAGCTTTGAAAATTTCACAAAATTATTCAAAGTGGTTACAAAATTGTGACAGACATGAAATTATAAACATTGTCTTTTGCCCATTTCAGTACGTTTAAGTGATTTGTTTTTTCAACATTGAAGTTAAGTATTTGGAATTTGCGCAAAACATATCCTTGAATGATAGATGTAGCTAAAAAATTTGCAATGGTTTGCATGGTAATGTGAGATGGTTTATACAGGTTGGACACTGTATTGTCATAGCATTAACAAATGGCTGAGCAGACATGCAGACAAATGACAATTTCATAGTAAAAAATTAAGGATGGCAACGAATGGCAATATTGATATTCGGTCATTCTTTCGAACGAATATTCAAATATATTCGGTCAAGATCTTAAAAATAAATAATCATCAACTTTCTATCTCGAACGTTTTTACTCGCCATATTTGTTACTTTCTCTTTCAGCGGAAACGGTGCTGATGAATAAATACTCAAAAGCAAACAATTGGAATATCATTGTCGTCAAAATTCAACATGACGTGGAACTTGATGATGCATAATTAATAATAATAAATTAATAAATGCTATGTTATATTAGCTTTACTAAGTTAAATGTTCGTATGTTTGTATAGTTTATAAGTAATTAACTATTTATAAATGAAATTGAAAAACAAACATAAAAAAAAAAATATATATATATATATATAAGTAAATTCGTCTACTACTTAGCGCATTCATTATTCACAAGTACATAAACGGCCTTCAAATCAAAGAAGTATGCTCTTCAATTAGGTATAAGATTGGTAAATAAACAAACTTGCTCTCACCTTTTCAAAACAGGGTGATTTACAACGGACCGTAAAGGCAGATCGATAATTAAAATTGCCTAAGGCAAACAATTAAAGGATTACCGATCAGGACTCCTTATCACCTTGACAACGTCAAATTGACACCCGTCTTTGGAGGAAATCGATAATTACCGTGTCTTAACCTGGTTGATATAACACCTTTCGAAACCATTTGTGGCAAAAATATTGAAATTGAAAATAAAAAAAGAAAACAACTTGAATTTACTATATTTTTTAAATATTTTTTTTGTTGCGAATATTCGAATATCAATATGACATTCGAATATTCGGACGTATGACCGAATATTCGAATATCCGAATATTCGTTGACATCCTTATAAAAAATATTAAGCTGGAGATTAAATGAAGGGGAAACATGGAAATTAAGTGTATATAAATTGGTATCATTTTTTTCCTTTTCCAGAATTTAGACTGATTTAAGCCCTTAAACAAAGGTTTGATAGACAATATTTCATATTCTGGCCAGATTCTTATCAAGTTATTCATAACCTTTAAGGTTTCAGTCTTCTCTTGCAGAGAAATCCTATATAAAACTATACAGTTATTTGTTTCCCAAGTCAATGAACCAACAGTCATATTTATAAAATAAGATCAGGTTTAAATTTACTGTAATTAGCCCCTAAAACCCATGTATCTGTTCTGGTAGACAGTGTGAATGAAACCAATACAGATCTCTTTCATTTGGTGCAATTGGGATTTAGGCAAATTTTACCAAATGATTATAACTTTATATTTTCACAAATGATTTTGCAAGAATGCATTTTCATGAAATTGTTAGGCTCCAGTTTGAGAAACAGTGAGTTTCAATGAAAAATATAAACAAAAGCTATGAAATTTCACATAATCAATGAACATTATATCTAAACTGTCTAAAAAAAACTCCCAAATTATGTACAAATATTTAGAAAAAATGACAATGACATCACAAAATGAAATTATGATGTTATCTGAGTTCAAATAAGAATAGTTCTGTTCTTCAAATATAGAATTTTTAAATGTAGTTGATGTGTAAAATTATTCTTATTTGAGTTAAAATAGTTTTGCATTAAATCAAATTACTTCTAAAGTTTAAAAAAAGATTACAGGACAATTCTAACTCAAGTTAGAATAGTCTTGCACTGAGAAATTTACTTCTAAAATTTGAAAAAAAATTGCAAGACTATTCTAACTTAAGTTAGAATAGTCTTGCGCTCAGAAAATTATCATTCCAAGATAGAATATTTTTTAATTATTTTAATAACTTAAAAAATATTTTGAATATAACTATAATATTTTTACAGGTTGTGTATTTAAAGAATTGAAACCAAAAAATATCAAAAAACCATTTTCTGAAAAAATGAAGTTAGAATAGTCTTGCGCCGAGCCCTCGATATGTCCTATAGTTTTCATTCTGAACATGAAAGTAGTTTTCAGAAATCTGTTTCCTTGGTGGAACCAGCACTTAGTGCTATGAATATTACATATTGCCACAAGTCTGACTTATGACCTCTGCATGGCAAAGCAAATCTTATTCATTTTATAATTTAAATAATAATTAGAATCAGAGAAAAGTTAGGGATATATTATACAGAATCTTATAGGTTTTATAATACAACATTTCTCTTACATGTTACTTATCATTTTAAACTAACTCACTTAACTACTGGGCTGCGTTCAGCACCATTAAACAGCAAACAGCAAACGGGTTTGATGCCTGGTTCCCTAAAATTGACGCGTACTGCTTGCTAATATGAGGTTAAGCCAGTGTCCAGGAAAGTATGTTAGCTAATGTTACCAAACGTTTAACCAAACTGAACGCAGCCCTGCAGCTATTTTTTGGTGGTTCACTTTTAGCTCTACTGGCCAAAGGCCAGAAGTGCTTATGCGATGGCGCGTTGTCCGTCTTCCGTCGTCTGTCGTCTGCAAAGTGTGTTAGCAGCACATTCTCTGAAACCACTAGGCCAATTAAACTGAAACTTCACATGGATGTTTCTATTGCATAGAAGACTATACAGAAGAATTTCTTTTTCGATCTGAAATTCAAGATGGCTGCCATTACTAAAAATAGTCCAAAACTTAAAAAATCTTCTTCTCATGAACGGCCCAACAGATTTTCAAAATGTTTATGTAGTAATGATGACCAACTATAGTTTTGTTAGATTTATTCAAATGGTGTCCCTAGGGTTAAAAATGACCTCGCCCCAAGGGTTCAATTAGGGGACACATGCCATTATAATATTTGTTTTTTGTTTTTTTTTAAATGGAAATGATTTTGCCTATATCTTCACAGAAGCATTGTTTGGTGAAGGAGGTTAAGATTTGCAAAAATGACTGGGTTCCACTGTCTTATGGGGTCAGGTTCCACTGTCTTAAGGGGTTAGGAGGGGCCCCAAAAGGGTAAAAATTTGTTTTCTTAAGAATCAGTATTTCAGATTTGTTCATATTTGGCATAAGTTATCCGTATGTGTAGGGGTTTGATTGCAGATTAGAATTTAGGGGCTATAATTTATAGGGACCCTGTAAGGGGACTTAGAATTATACATTGGGACAGTATGGGAAAACAGAAAATTCTCTTTTTCTCTCATCTTTTCTGAAACCACAAGGCCAATTAAACTGAAACTTCACATGAATGTTTCTATTGCATAGGAGACTAAAGAGAAGATTTTTTTCGATATAAAATTCAAGATGGCTACCATTACTAAAAATAGTCCAAAACTTAAAAAAATCTTCTTCTTATAAACGGCCCATCAGATTTTCAAAATGTTTATGTAGTAATGATGACCAACTATAGTTTTGTTAGATTTGTTCAAATGGTGTCCCTAGGGTTAAAAATGATCCTGCCCTGATGTTTCTATTGCATAGGAGAATTTCAAATAGTGCTATGGCCACTATACTTCTTTATAAACTAGAGCTCTAATTAGTACAAAATTTTTAATGTATTTCGTGATTCAGAAATGACATTGGTATGTTAGCTTCAGATGATAATGCTTGTGTCATCGTACATAATAACGTTGAGAATCTATGTACCTTTATAAGATATTCAGCAGCCTCACTTAGTTTAAAAGGCAATGTTTCTTTGAAATTACCCATTCACTTGAAAATGTTATTGACTGATGCAGAGTCTGATTTCTTGATTTGAGCCTATTTCAGATGGAAAGTAGTAGTGTGACATATTGAAATTCTCCAAGTAGCCTTTTGACTATTTTTTATTATGCACCTTCCAAGATCATTGGATATCCAAATAATGAAAAAGCTGTCCATCCGTGCCTTATTTAATCAGGCCAGTACCTATAATTGGAAACTTTTTTATCAGAAGAGGCTATGAAGCATGCTGAAACATTTAGTGGTGTTTCAGACGTGTATTAATTAAGCTTTGTTTCTGATTATGAGCATTCAAGAACACGTTGACATTTAAATTCATGAATGCATTGATGATTTATAAATGACAGTGTTACATTTTTATAGCAATGATAGAAATGACTGTTTGATGCAACTTTTGCCTGTTAATCTTATTGTACCCAGACATACCAATTGTGAAAACAAGTTTTCACTTGAAGCATTTGAACCTGCTACAGAGTCTTTTTATACATCAATTTTAATCTTTCGTTCCACCAACCAAAGAAAGATCAAGGTGATCTATGAAATGCATTTGAAAATGTCTCAGCAGGACAAAAGGATTGGGGCCAGATTTAACCATTTATGAAATAAGCTCCATTACTTGTCACTGCTATGTTTGGATTAAGTCAACAGCAATTAAAACAGGATTTGGATTTGCTTTGTGTCTCTTTCATTTTATCAAAACAATAATCAGAAGAAGATAAGAAAAAAGAAGTACCAGGTCAAGAAACCCTTACTATATTCAGGAAATATGCATGTTGATTTTTTTGTAATTTGATAAATCAAGAATTTTGAAATTACAGTGAGAATGATAATGTATGTACTGGGGATCAACAAAAGTATTGAAATGTTTATTATCAGCCCCTAATTCTTCTACAGAGTGTGCCAGTAAAAATATTTGTGTATAATTATAAACCTCACAGTGGGCAGCAACTTTCAGATTGAATGATTGAATATTTAGCGTTATTTTTATGCCATCAAGGGCTAACGGTACAGTCGATCAGTTGACCTATTCTTTCCTGAGATCCTGGAAGCCTAATGAGAACTCGGAACACAACCATCTCCACAAGCAATTATCAGAAGTACCAGGTCAAGAAACCCTTACTATATTCAGGAAATATGCATGTTGATTTTTTTGTAATTTGATAAATCAAGAATTTTGAAATTTACAGTGAGAATGATAATGTATGTACTGGGGATCAACAAAAGTATTGAAATGTTTATTGTCAGCCCCTAATCAGTTCAACTATCAGTCTGATTATGATGGTGAAGTATTCACTTTTCCATAGATTAGTTGACCCACACCTAGTCCATCCACTATTGAACTAAAACAGTTGAGGGCTCATTTTATCCCAATCTCACCAGCAATGTTATTGATGTGGATCTTTTGTCTCCATGCCAGAAATTGTTATTCCAAGGGTACATAATTTAATCCATTCTACATGTCACAGACTGTACGTAACCTACTAGGAGAGAAATGTATGTAAGCTGTTCGGTTAGCTCAGTCGGTAAAGCATTCACCCTGTAAGTGAAGGGTCCCAGGTTTGAGTCCTGGACTGGCTGCATATTTTTTTGTCCTGTTACATTGGCGCCCAACAGAGGACTTTGACTTATATATATTCCGAGAAACATTCACATGATTCTCTGGTCTCTATGGAAATTCGAGGACAAATTCCAAATTTGTGAGGGAATGTGTCATAGTGTGTGAGTTACCTACTAGGAGAGAAATATATGTAAGCAGTTTGGTTAGCTGTCGTTAGAGCATTCGCCCTGTAAGCAAAGGGTCCCGGGTTTGAGTCCTGGACTGGCTGCATATTTTCCTCATCCTGTAACATACATATTGTTACCTTATTACATATAATAGAGAACTTTTTGCATTGCTAATTTTAAGGTTTTAAACAAGTGTTATTTTTTTAAGGTTTTAAACAAGTGTTATTTTATGAATTTAATTCTTGAAAAGATAAGCTATGGTCTGTTTAACAGTAATACAGTAAAACTCGTTATTATAATGGTGTCTTTCAGTGGAGCTTCATAAAAATCACAACCAAATTGGATGGCAATGAGTTAGTGAGATTTACCTTTCCTGAAAGTTATAAACAGTACATAATCAATTCAAAATAAAATTATGATTATGCTGAAGCAATATCATGGTCTTTAAATTTGTATGGTAGCTTAAAATTAATTAAGGAAACTTTTTGCATTTTTTACCAGCATGGTTGCAGACTTGGGCCTGCACTTCATCAATATATGATTTAGAGTCGCACCCGTTTCCTATTTTGTTAGAAAAACTAGCATTAAGGGTTCTTTTCTTATACTGTAGCTCATTTCTATGTTATTTTCTCTGTATTTATGATTGAATAAGTTCATTGAGGTTTACACATACTGGTGTACAGAGTGGTGTACACGGTACACATGGTAGTACACATACAGGAGTACAGAGTGATGTACAGGGTACACATGGTAGTACACTTACTGGTGTACAGAGTGGTGTACAGGGTACACATAGTAGTACACATACTGGTGTACAGAGTGGTGTACATGATACACATAGTAGTACACATACTGGTGTACAGAGTGGTGTACAGGGTACACATAGCAGTACACATACTGGTGTACAGAGTGGTTTACAGGGTAAACATAGTTGTACACATACTGGTGTACAGAGTGATGTACAGGGTACACATAGCATTACACATACTGGTGTTCAGAGTGGTGTACAGGGTACACATAGTAGTACACATACTGGTGTACAGAGTGGTTTACAGGATACACATAGTTGTACACATACTGGTGTACAGAGTGATGTACAGGGAATACATAGTAGTACAAATACTGGTGAACAGAATGTTGTACAGGGTACACATAGCAGTACACATACTGGTGTACAAAATACACATAGCAGTACACATACTGGTGTACAGAGTGGTTTACAGGGTACACATAGCAGTACACATACTGGTGTACAGAGTGGTGTACAGGGTAGTAGACATACTGGTGTACAGAATGGTGTACAGGGTACACATAGCAGTACACATACTGGTGTACAGAGTGGTTTACAGGGTAAACATAGTTGTACACATACTGGTGTACAGAGTGATGTACAGGGTACACATAGCAGTACACATACTGGTGTTCAGAGTGGTGTACAGGGTACACATAGTAGTACACATACTGGTGTACAGAGTGGTTTACAGGGTACACATAGTTGTACACATACTGGTGTACAGAGTGATGTACAGGGAATACATAGTAGTACAAATACTGGTGAACAGAATGTTGTACAGGGTACACATAGCAGTACACATACTGGTGTACAGAATACACATAGCAGTACACATACTGGTGTACAGAGTGGTTTACAGGGTACACATAGCAGTACACATACTGGTGTACAGAGTGGTTTACAGGGTACACATAGTAGTACACATACTGGTGTACAGAATGTTGTACAGGGTACACATAGCAGTACACATAGTGGTGTACAGAATGTTGTACAGGGTACACATAGTAGTACACATACTGGTGTACAGAATGTTGTACAGGGTACACATAGCAGTACACATAGTGGTGTACAGAGTGGTGTACAGGGTACACATAGTAGTACACATACTGGTGTACAGAGTGGTATACAGGGTAGTGGACATACTGGTTTACAGAATGGTGTACAGGGTACACATAGCAGTACACATACTGATGTACAGAATGTTGTACATGGTACACATAGCAGTACACATAGTGGTGTACAGAGTGGTGTACAGGGTACACATAGTAGTACACATACTGGTGTACAGAGTGGTGTTCAGGGGACACATGGTAGTACACATACCAGTTCTATGGAATGCCCATGTTATTCTAAAGAATCCCATTGTCATTCTAGGGAATCTCCATGTAGTTCTAGTGAACCTCAATGTAGTTCTAGGGAATGCCCATGTAGTTTTAGGAAATCAAATTGTAGTTTTAGGGAATCTCCATGTAGTTCTAGGGAATCTCCATGTAGTTCTAGGGAATGCTCTTGTAATTTTTTGGAATCAAATTGTAGTTCTAGGGAATATCCATGTAGTTCTAGTGAATCTCCATGTAGTTCTAGGGAATGCTCTTGTAGTTTTAGGGAATCAAATTGTAGTTCTAGGGAATCTCCATGTAGTTCTAGGGAATGCTCTTGTAGTTCTAGGGAATGCTGTATGTAGTTCTAGGGAATGTCCATATAGTTCTAGGGAATCTTTATGTAGTTTTAGGGAATGCCTTCTTGGGAATGCCCTTGTAGTTCTAGGGTATCCCATTGTAGTTCTAAGAAATCCAATTGTAGTTCTAGGGAATCTCCATATAATTTTTGGGAATGTCCTTGTAGTTCAAGGGAATCCCATGTGGTTTTAGGGATTGCCCATGAAGTTTTAGAGAATCTCCATGTAGTTCTAGGGAATATCAATAAAGTTCTAGGGAATGTCCTTGTATCTCAAGGGAATCCCATTGTAGTTTTAGGAAATGTCCTTGTAGTTCTACGGAATCTCCATGTAGTTCTAGGGAATCTCCATGTAGTTCTACAGAATGTCCATGTAGTTCTAGGGAATCTCCATATAATTTTTGGGAATGTCCTTGTAGTTCTAGGGAATCCCATGTGGTTCTACGGATTGCCCATGTAGTTTTAGAGAATCTCCATGTAGTTCTAGGGAATATCAATATAGTTCTAGGGAATGTCCTTGTATCTCAAGGGAATCCCATTGTAGTTTTAGGAAATGTCCTTGTAGTTCTACGGAATCTCCATGTAGTTCTAGGGAATCTCCATGTAGTTCTACAGAATGTCCATGTAGTTCTAGTGAATCTCCATGTAGTTTTAGGGAATGCCTTCTAGGGAATGCCCTTGTAGTTTTAGACATCCCATTGTAGTTTTAGGGTATTCCAATGTAGTTTTAAGGAATCTCCATGTAGTTGTAGGGAATCTGCATGTAGTTTTTGGGAATGTCCTTGTAGTTCTAGGGAATCCCATATAGTTGTAGGGATTGCCCATGTAGTTTAAGAGAATCTCCATGTAGTTCTAGGGAATATCCATATAGTTCTAGGGAATGCCCTTGTAGCTTTAGGGAATCCCATTGTAGTTCTAGGAAATGTCTTTGTAGTTCTAGGGAATCTCCATGTAGTTCTAGGGAATGCCCATGTAGTTTTAGGGAATATTCATGTAGTTCTAGAGTATCTCCAGTTCTAGGATTCTTAATGTAGTTCTTGAGAATGTCCTTGTAGTTCCTAGGGAATCCCATGTTGTTCTAAGGAATGCTCTTGTAGTTCTAGGGAATCCAATTGTAGTTTTAGGAAATCTCCATGTAGTTCTAAGGAATCCAATTGTAGTTCTAGGGAATCTCCATGTAGTTTTAGGGAATCCCCTTGTAGTTCTAGGGAATGCCATGTAAATCAAGGGAATCTCCATGTAGTTCTAGGAAATATCCATGTAGTTTTAGGGAATCTCCTTGTTGTTCTAGGGAATGCCATGTAAATCTAGGGAATCTCCATGTAGTTCTAGGGAATCTCCATGTAGTTCTAGGGAATGCTCTTGAAATTCTATGGAATCAAATTGTAGTTCTTGGGAATCTCCATGTAGTTCTAGGGAATGCTCTTGTAGTTCTAAGGAATCAAATTGTAGTTCTAGGGAATCTCCATGTAGTTCTAGGGAATGCTCTTGTAGTTCTAGGGAGTGCTCTATGTAGTTCTATGGAATGTCCATGTAGTTCTAGGGAATCATCATGTAGTTTTAGGGAATGCCTTCTAGGGAATGCCCTTGTAGTTCTAGTGTATCTCATTGTAGTTCTAAGAAATCCAATTGTAGTTCTAGGGAATCTCCATGTAGTTTTAGGGAATCCCCTTGTAGTTCAAGGGAATGCCCTGTAAATCTAGGGAATCTCAATGTAGTTCTAGGGAATCTCTATGTAGTTCTAGGGAATGTCCTTGTAGTTTTAGGGCATCTCCTTGAAGTTTTAGGGAATGCCTTCTAGGGAATGCCTTTGTAGTTCTAGTGAATCCAATTGTAGTTCTAGGAAACGTCCTTGTAGTTCTAGAGTATCTCCAGTTCAAAGGAATCTCCATGTAGTTCTTGAGAATGCCCTTGTAGTTCTAGGGAATCCCATGTAATTCTAGGGAGTGCCCTTGTAGTTTTAGGGAATCCCATGTAGTTCTAGAGAATTCCATGTAGTTCTAGGGAATGCCCATGTAGTTAATGGGAATCTTCATGTAGTTTTAGGGAATGTCCATGTAGTTCTAGGGAATGCCCATGTAGTTCTAGGGAATCTCCATGTAATTCTAGGGAATGCCCTTGTAGTTTTAGGTAATCTCCATGTAGTTTTAGGGAATCCCATGTAGTTCTAGGGAATCTCCATGTAGTTCTAGGGAAAGCCCATGTAGTTTAATGGGAATCTTCATGTAGTTTTAGGGAATCCCATGTAGTTCTAGAGAATCCCATGTAGTTCTAGGGAATGCCCATGTAGTTTAATGGGAATCTTCATGTTGTTCTAGGGAATCTCCATATAGTTCTAGGGAAAGCCGTTGTAGTTCATAAACCACGTGCGTCCATAAACATTTGACATTTTTTACTTCTTCTCAAAAACTGTAAGCTCAAACATAATGTATGCAGTGTTGGTACATAAGGGTGAATCAAAATTGTGAATTGCATGGTCCCCACATCCCTCAGGCCTTGGGAGTGGGGCCAAAACTGTCAAATTCAAAGTAAACTTTGAAAATCTTCTTCTCAGTATAGGAAGCACTAGGAAACAAATGGTGAACATGATTATGGACACATATATGGGTCCTTTATAAAAATTGTGAATTGCCTGTCCTTGTGTCTCAAAGTTTGGCCCTTGGGGTGGGGCCTATTTTACTAAATGTATATAAGAGGAATTGACAAAAAACGTTATTTCTTATGACTGAATAGACTTTCGTGAATGTTTTTGGATAATCAGGTGACCATTAAGGCCCATGGGCCTGTTGTTACTCATATTTTCGAAACAAGCATGACACCGATAGTTTTATGAAAACAAAATGTAAAGAAGTTTTTAAATATGAAGTTTCAGATGATAGTTTAATAGATAAAATTAGCTCATTTCATTTCGTCATAATATCCTTAATTTTGATATTGAGTTACAGCTTTATTTTAAATGATTTAAGATTTCTATTTAAGAAATACTCTTGTCATACACCGGGCCTTGTAAGCTCAGTCGGTAGCACCTCTGACAATTTGTTCAGGTGTAATTCCCGTCCGAACATAGTCTCCAAGATAATTGATATATGACATTGCATCTCATTGTCATTTGTCTCTTACTGCTGATTCAAATGGTGAAGTTATCAGTTACTTGCTAAGATGGGTGTGCTTGAGTATTGGTTAACCTTTCAGGATTTTAGGAAAGAGTGGTTAGGTTAACTGATCATCTGTTAGCCATCAATGGCATATAATTGATGCTATTTGGTTGTTCGAACAAAAACAACAAACAGATCATACAAACTATTTCACATTAGAAACAATACAGAATCTTCATCTGACTTCTAGGACAACAATGGTTAGCGATTGATAAGAACAGCAATTGTCATTTGTGTAGGACACTGAAACAGAAGTTGTTGTAGTTGTATGGTGTTTAGCATCGGTTTCAACCATTTTTCAGTCATATCACGACAATGTCTACTTGAGACAGTATTCTGAGCACTGCCACACTGGAGTATCATGCTGCATACACATGGTGTGATACCCCACCCAGCAGCAGCAGTTCTGCAGCACTCTGGACAAATGTCCAGGACTGTGTTTTATCAATAAAACTAGTCCTGCAGCACTCTGGACAAATGTTCAGGACTGTGTTTTATAAATAAAACTAGTCCTGCATCACTCTGAACAAATGCCCTGGACTGTGTTTTAAATGAATAAAAACTACACTCAGAACAAATGCCCAAGACTGTGTTTTAAATAAATAAAACAAGTCTGCAGCACTCTGGGCAAATGTCCAGGACTGTGTTTTAAATAAAAAAAAACTAGTCCTGCAGCACTCTGGACAAATGTCCAGGACTGTGTTTTAAATAGATTAAACTAGTCCTGCAACACTCTGAACAAATGCCCAGAACTGTGTTTTAAATAAAAAAAACAAGTCCTGCAGCACTCTGGACAAATGTCATGGATTGTGTTTTAAATAGATTAAACTAGTCCTGCAGCACTCTGGACAAATGTCCAGGACTGTGTTTTTAATAAATAAAACTAGTCCTGCAGCACTCTGGACAAATGCCCAGGAATGTGTTTTATATAAATAAAACTAGTCCTGCAGCACTCTGGACAAATGTCCAGGACTGTGTTTTTAATCAATAAAACTAGTCCTATAGCACTCTGGACAAATGTCCAGGACTGTGTTTTAAATAGATTAAACTAGTCCTGCAGCACTCTGGACAAATGTACAGTACTGTGTTTTAAATAGATTAAACTATTCCTGCAGCACTCTGGACAAATGTCCAGGACTGTGTTTTAAATAGATTAAACTAGTCCTGCAGCATTCTGGACAAATGCCCAGGACTGTGTTTTAAATAGATTAAACTAGTCCTGCAACACTCTGGACAAATGTCCAGGACTGTGTTTTTAATAATAAAAAGTAGTCCTGCAGCACTCTGGACAAATGCCTAGGAAGGTGTTTTATATGCATAAAACTAGTTCTGCAGCACTCTGATCAAATGCCCAGGACTGTGTTTTAAATAAATAAAACTAGTCCTGCAGCACTCTTGACAAATGTCCAGGACTGTGTCTTAAATAGATTAAACTAGTCCTGCAACACTCTGGACAAATGTCCAAGACTGTGTTTTAAATAGATTAAACTAGTCCTGCAGCACTCTGGACAAATGTCCAGGACTGTGTTTTAAATAGATTAAACTAGT
>CM055904.1:747316-765898 GCA_029582155.1 Panopea generosa | reverse complement strand
ACTTGCAGTGATGGGTATGCTCGAATGATGAATCAGTTACTTGCGAAAATGGGTATGCTGGAGTAATGAATCAGTTTCTTGCGGAGAAGTGTATGCTGGAGTAATGAATCAGTTACTTGCGGACATAGGTATGCTGGGGTAATGAATCAGTTTCTTCTGGAGATGGGTATGCTGCAGTAATGAATCAATTACTTACGGAGATGGGTAATGAATCAGTTACTTGCGGAGATAGGTATGCTGGAGAAATAAATCAGTTACTTTTGGAGATGGGTATGCTGTAGTAATGAATGAGTTACTTGCAGAGATGGGTATGCTAGAGTTATGAATCAGTTACTTACTGAGATGGGTATGCTTGAGTAATGAATCAGTAACTTGCCTAGATGGGTATGCTAGAGTAATGAAACAATAACTTGTGTAGGATATTCTCGAGCAATGAATTAGTTATTTGCGAAGATGATTATGCCTGAGTAATGAATCAGTTACTTGCAGAGATGGGTATGCTGGAATAATGAATCAGTTACTTGCGAAGATGGGTATGCTGCAGTAATGAATCAGTTACTTACGGAGATGGGTAATGAATCAGTTACTTGCGGAGATTGGTATGCTGGAGAAATAAATCAGTTACTTTTGGAGATGGGTATGCTGTAGTAATGAATGAGTTGCTTGCAGAGATGGGTATGCTGGAGTAATGAATCAAGTTATTTACGGAGATGGGTATGGTTGAGTAATTAATAAGTTACTTGCGGAGATGAGTATGCATGAGTAATGAATCAGTTACTTTCAGAAATGGGTATGTCCGAGTAATGAATCAGTTACTAGTTAAGGTGGGTATGCTCGAGTAATAAATCAGTTACTTGCTGAGATGGGTATGCCCGAGAAATGAATCAGTAACTTTCGGTGATGTGTTTGCTGGAGTAATGAATTAGTTACTTTCGGAGATAGGTATGCTGTAGTAATGAATCAGTTTCTTCTGGAGATGGGTATGCTGCAGTAATGAATTAGTTACTTACAGAGATGGGTAATGAATCAGTTACTTGCGGAGATGGGTATGCTGGAGAAATAATTCAGTTACTTTTGGAGATGGGTATGCTGTAGTAATGAATGAGTTACTTGCAGAGATGGGTATGATAGAGTTATGAATCAGTTACTTGCGGAGATGGGTATGCTTGAGTAATGAATCAGTAATTTGCCTAGATGGGTATGCTGGAGTAATGAATCAATTACTTGTATAGGATATTCTCGAGCAATGAATAAGTTATTTGCGAAGACGATTATGTCTGAGTAATAAATCAGTTACTTTTGGAGATGGGTATGCTGTAGTAATGAATGAAATACTTGCAGAGATGGGTATGCTGGAGTAATGAATCAGATATTTACGGAGATGGGTATGCTTGAGTAATGGATCAGTAACTTGCCTAGATGGGTATGCTGGAGTGATGAATCAATTACGGGTATCCTCCAGCAATTAATCAGTTATTTGCGAAGATGATTATGCCTGAGTAATGAATCAGTTACTTCCAGAGATGGGTATGCGGGAATAATGAATCAGTTACTTGCAGAGATGGGTATGCTGGAGTAATGAATCAGTTACTTGCGAAGATGGGTATGCTGAAGTAATGAATCAGTTACTTGCGGTGATGGGTATGCCCGAGTAATGAATCATTTACTTGCGTAGATGGGTATACTGGAGTAATGAATCTGTTACTTGCGAAGATGGGTATGCCGTAGTAATGAATTAGTTACTTGCGGAGATGGGTATGCCCGAGTAATGAATCAGCTACTTGCGGAGTTGGGTATGCCCGAGTAATGAATCAGTTACTTGCGGAGATGGGTATACCCGAGTAATGAATCATTTACTTGCGGATATGGGTATGCCAGAGTAATGAATCAGTTACTTGCGGAGATGGGTATGCTCGAGTAATGAATCATTTACTTGCGGATATGGGTATGCCAGAGTAATGAATCAGTTACTTGCAGAGATGGGTATACCCGAGTAATGAATCATTTACTTGCGGATATGGGTATGCCAGAGTAATGAATCAGTTACTTGCGGAGATGGGTATGCTCGAGTAATAAATCAGTTACTGCGGAGATGGTAGTCCGAGTAATGAATCAGTTACTTGCAGAGATGGGTATGCCGCAGTAATGAACAGTACTTGCGGAGATGGGTATGCCCGAGTAATGAATCTGTTACTAGCGGAGATGGGTATGCCCAAGTAATGAATCAGTTACTTGCGGAAGATATATATGCCTGAGTAATTAAATCAGTTAACTTGTGGAGATGGGTATATTGTAGTAATGAAAGAGTTACTTGCAGAGATGGGGGTATGTTTGAATAATGAATCATCAGTTACTTGCGGAGATGGGTATCCCGGAGTAATGAACCAGTTACTTGCAGAAATGGGTATGCTAGAGTAATGAATCGGTTACTTGCGGAGATCGGTATGCCCAAGTTATGAATCAGTTACTTGCGGAGATCGGTATGCCATAATAATGAATGAGTTACTTGCTGAGATGGGTATGCTGGAGTAATGAATCGGTTACTTGCAGAGATGGGCATGTTGGAGTAATGAATCAGTTAGGGTATGCTGGAGTAATGAATCAGTTATATGCCGAGAGGTGTATGTTCGAGTAATTAATCAGTTACTTTCGGGGATGGGTATGCTCTAGTTATGAATCAGTTACTTACGGAAATGGGTATGCTGGAGTAACTTGCCTAGATAGATATGCTGGAGTAATGAATCAATTACTTGTGTAAATGGATATTCTCAAGCAATAGAATATGAATATGAATGAGTATGCTTGAGTAATGAATCAGTTACTTACGGAGATGGGGTATGCTTTGAGTAATGAATCAGTAACTTGTTTAAATGGGTATGCTGGAGTAATGGATCAATTACGGTATTCTCGAGCAATGAATCAGTTATTTGCGAAGATGATTATGCCATAATAATGAATCTTTTACTTGCAGAGATGGGTATGCCCGAGTAATAAATCGGTTACTTGCAGAGATTGGTATGTTGGAGTAATGAATCAGTTAGTGTATGCTGGAGTAATGAATCAGTTACTTGCTGAGATGGCTATGCCCGAGTAATAAATCAGTTACTTGCAGAAAGAGGTATGCTGGAGTAATGAATCAGTTAATTGCTGAGATGGATATCCCTGAGTAATGTATCAGTTACTTGCGGAGATAGGTATGCTGGAGTAATGAATCAGTTACTTGCGGAGATGGGTATACTGGAAATAAATCAGTTTCTTGCGGAGATGGGTATGCTGGAGTAATGAATCAGTTATTTGCAGAGATGGGTATGCTCAAGTAATGAATCAGTTGTTTGCAGAGATGAGTATGCTGGAGTCATGAATCAGTTACTTGCGGAGATGGGTTTGCCCAAGTTATGAATCAGCTTCTTGCGAAGATGGGTATATCGAAGTAATGAATCGGTTACTTGCGGAGATTGGTATGCCGGAGTAATGAACCAGTTACTTGCGGAGATTGGTATGCTAGAGTAATGAATTGGTTACTTGCAGAGATGGGTATGCTGGAGTAATGAATCAGTTACTTGCGGAGATGGATATACTGGAGTAATAAATCAGTTTCTTGCGGAGATGGGTATGCTGGAGTAATGAATCAGTTATTTGCAGAGATGGGTATGCTCAAGTAATGAATCAGTTGTTTGCAGAGATGAGTATGCTGGAGTAATGAATCAGTTACTTGCAGAGATGGGTTTGCCCAAGTTATGAATCAGCTTTTCGAAGATGGGTATATCGAAGTAATGAATCGGTTATTGGGAGAAAGACATGCCCGAGTAATGAATCGGTTACTTGCAGGATGGGTATGCTGGAGTAATGAATCAGTTACTTGCGGAGATGGGTATACTGGAGTCATAAATCAGTTTCTTGCGGAGATGGGTATGCTGGAGTAATGAATCAGTAATTTGCAGAGATGGGTATGCTCAAGTAATGAATCAGTTGTTTGCAGAGATGAGTATGCTGGAGTAATGAATCAGTACTTGCAGAGATGGGTTTGCCCAAGTTATGAATCAGCTTCTTGCGAAGATGGGTATATCGAAGTAATGAATCGGTTACTTGCGGAGAAAGATATGCTCGAGTATTGAATCGGTTATTTGCAGGGATGGGTATGCTTGAGTAATGAATTAGTTACTTGCGGAGATGGTTATGCCTGAGTAATTAATCAGTTACTTGCAGAGATGAGATGTCTGAGTAATAAGTAGTTACTTGCGAAGATGGCTATACTGGAGTAATGAATCAGTTACTTGCGGAGATAGATATGCTCGAGTGATGAATCAGTTACTTGCAGAGAGTTATGCTCGAGTGATGAATCAGTTACTTGCGGAAATGGGTATGCTGGAGTAATGAAATAGTTAATTGCGGAAATGGGTATGCTGGAGTAATAAATCAGTTTCTTGTGGAGATGGGTATTCTGGAGTAATGAATCAGTTACTTGCAGAGATGAGTATGCCCGAGTAATGAATCAGTTACTTGCAGAGATGGATATGCCGGAGTAATGAATCAGTTACTTGAGGAGATGGGTATCCTCGAGTAATGAATCAGTTAGTTGTGGAAATGGTAATGATGGAGTAATGAACCAATTACTTGCGGAGATGGGTATGCTCGAGTAATGAATCAGTTACTTGTGGAGATGGGTATGCCGGAGTAAAGAACCAGTTACTTTCGGAAATGGGTATGCTAGAGTAATGAATCGGTTACTTCCGGAGATCGGTATGCCCAAGTAATGAATTGGTTACATGCGGAGGTCGGTATGCCATAATAATGAATCGGTTACTTGCAGAAATGGGTATGCCCGAGTAATGAATCGGTTACTTAAAGAGATTGGTATGTTGGAATAATGAATCAGTTAGTGTATGCTGGAGTAATGAATCAGTTACTTGCTGAGAGGGTATGTTCGAGTAATTAATCAGTTACTTTCGGAGATGGGTATGCTCAAACTATGAATCAGTTACTTGCAGAGATGCGTATGATCGAGTGATGAATCAGTTACTTACGGAGATGGGTATGCTGGAGTAATGAATCCGTTACTTGCAGAGATGGGTATGCTTGAGTAATGAATCAGTTACTTGCAGAGATGGGTATGCTGTAGTAATGAATCAGTTACTTGTGGAGATGGGTATGCTCGAGTTATGAATCTGTTACTTGCGGAGATGGGTATGCCGGAGTAATGAATCAGTTACTTGCTGAGATGGTATGCCGGAGTAATGAATCAGTTATATGCCGAGAGGTGTATGTTCGAGTAATTAATCAGTTACTTTCGGGAATGGGTATGCTCTAGTTATGAATCAGTTACTTACGGAAATGGGTATGCTGGAGTAACTTGCCTAGATAGATATGCTGGAGTAATGAATCAATTACTTGTGTAAATGGATATTCTCAAGCAATGAATATGAATATGAATGAGTATGCTTGAGTAATGAATCAGTTACTTACGGAGATGGGTATGCTTGAGTAATGAATCAGTAACTTGTTTAAATAGGGTATGCTGGAGTAATGTATCAATTACGTGTTTCCACGGAGCAATGGAAGTCAGTTTATTTGCGAAGATGATATGCCATAATAATGAAATCTTTTAGCTTGAAGAGATGGGTATGCCCGAGTAATAAATCGGTACTTGCAGAGATTGGTATGTTGAGTAATGAATCAGTTAGTGTGGGTATGACTGGAGTAATGAATCAGTTACTTGCTGAGATGGCTATGCCGAGTAATAAATCAGTTTCTTGCGGAGATATGCTGGCGTAATGAATCACAGTAATTTGCAGAGATGGGTATGCTCAAGTAATGATCAGTTGTTTGCAGAGATGAGTATGCTGGAGTAATGAATCAGTTACTTGCAGAGCTGGTGTTTGCCCAAGTTATGAATCCGCTTCTTGCGAAGATGGGTATATCGAAGTAATGAATCGGTTACTTGCGGAGAAAGATATGCTCGAGTATTGAATCGTTATTTGCAGGGATGGGTATGCTTGAGTAATGAATTAGTTACTTGCGGAGATGGTTATGCCTGAGTAATTAATCAGTTACTTGCAGAGATGAGAATGTCTGAGTAATAAGTTAGTTACCTTGCGAAGATGGCTATACTGGAGTAATGAATCAGTTACTTGCGGAGATAGATATGCTCGAGTGATGAATCAGTTACTTGCAGAGATGGTTATGCTCGAGTGATGAATCAGTTACTTGCGGAAATGGGTATGCTGGAGTAATGAAATAGTTAATTGGCGGAAATGGGTATGCTGGAGTAATAAATCAGTTTCTTGCGGAGATGGGTATTCTGGAGTAATGAACTCAGTTACTTGCAGAGATGAGTATGCCCGAGTAATGAATCAGTTACTTGCAGAGATGGATATGCCGGAGTAATGAATCAGTTACTTGAGGAGATGGGTATCCTCGAGTAATGAATCAGTTAGTTGTGGAAATGGTAATGATGGAGTAATGAACCAATTACTTGCGGAGATGGGTATGCTCGAGTAATGAATCAGTTACTTGTGGAGATGGGTATGCCGGAGTAAAGAACCAGTTACTTCGGAAATGGGTATGCTAGAGTAACTGAATCGGTACTTCCGGAGATCGGTATGCCCAAGTAATGAATTGGTTACATGCGGAGGTCGGTATGCCATAATAATGAATCGGTTACTTGCAGAAATGGGTATGCCCGAGTAATGAATCGGTTACTTAAAGAGATTGGTATGTTGGAATAATGAATCAGTTAGTGTATGCCTGGAGTAATGAATCAGTTACTTGCTGAGATGGGTTTGTTCGAGTAATTAATCAGTTACTTTCGGAGATGGGTATGCTCAAACTATGAATCAGTTACTTGCAGAGATGCGTATGATCGAGTGATGAATCAGTTACTTACGGAGATGGGTATGCTGGAGTAATGAATCCGTTACTTGCAGAGATGGGTATGCTTGAGTAATGAATCAGTTACTTGCAGAGATGGGTATGCTGTAGTAATGAATCAGTTACTTGTGGAGATGGGTATGCTCGAGTTATGAATCTGTTACTTGCGGAGATGGGTATGCCGGAGTAATGAATCAGTTACTTGCTGAGATGGTATGCCGGAGTAATGAATTTGTTACTTGCTGAGATGGGTATGCCGGAGTAATGAATTTGTTACTTGCGGAGGTGGGTTTGCATGAGTAACGAATTAGTTACTTGCGGAGATGGGTATGCCGGAGTAATGAATCAGTTACTTGTGGAAATGGGTATGCCGGAGAAATTAACCAGTTACTTGCGGAGATGGGTATGCCAGAGTTATAAACCAGTTACTTTCGGAGATGGTTATGCCGGAGTTATGAATCAGTTACTTGCGGAGATATGTATGCTGGAATAATGAATCAGTTACTTGCGGAGATGGGTATGCTGGAGTAATGAATTAGCTACTTGCGGAAATGGTATGCTGGAATTATGAATCAGTTCCTGGCGGAGATATCTATGCTGGAGTAATAAATCAGTTACTTGCGGAGATGGGTATGCTGGAATAATGAATCAGTTACTTGCGGAGATGGGTATGCTGGAGTAATAAATCAGTTACTTGCGGAGATTGGTATACCCGAGTAATGAATCTGTTACTTGTGGAGTTGGGTATGCCCGAGTAATGAATCTGTTACTTGCGTAGATGGGTATGCCCGAGAAATGAATCAGTTACTTGCGGAGATTGGTATGCTGGAGTAATGAATCTATTACTTGCAGAGATGGGTATGCTGGAATATTATCAGTTACTTGCGGAGAAGTATATGCCGGAGTAATAAATCAGTTACTTGCAGAGATTGGTATGCTGGAGTAATGAAGCAGTTACTTTTGGAGATGGGTATGTTG
The DNA here is from genome assembly GCA_029582155.1 of Panopea generosa. Lineage (NCBI taxonomy): Eukaryota > Metazoa > Mollusca > Bivalvia > Adapedonta > Hiatellidae > Panopea > Panopea generosa. Next base: position 758,053 of record CM055904.1, on the reverse strand, counting down.
GAATAATGAATCAGTTACTTGCGGAAATGGGTATGCTGGAGTAATAAATCAGTTACTCGTGGAGATTGGTATGCCCGAGTAATGAATCTGTTACTTGCGCAGATTGGTATGCCCGAGTAATGAATCTGTTACTTGCGGAGATGGGTATGACCGAGTAATGAATCTGTTACTTGCGTAGATGGATATGCCCGAGAAATGAATCAGTTACTTGCGGAGATGTGTATGATGGAATAATGAATCAGTTACTTGCGGAGATGGGTATGCCGGACTAATGAATCAGTTACTTGCGAAGATGGGTATGCCGGAGTAATAAAGCAGTTACTTGCGGGGATAGGTATGATGGACTAATGAAGCAGTTACTTGCAGAGATGGGTATGCCAGAATAATGAATCAGTTACTTGCAGAGATGGGTTTGCCGGAGTTACGAATCAGTCACTGACGGAGATGGGTATGCTCGAGTAATGAATCAGTTACTTGCAGAGATGGGTATGCTGGAGTAATAAATCAGTTACTTGCGGAGATCGGTATGCTGGAGCAATGAATGTGTTACTTGCGGAGATGGGTATGCTGGAGAAATGAATCAGTTACTTGCAGAGATGGGTATGCTGGAGTAGTGAATCTGTTACATGCATAGGTGGGTATGCTGGAGTAATGAATCAGTAACTTGCGGAGGTGGGTTTGCATGAGTAACGAATTAGTTACTTGCGGAGATGGGTATGCCGGAGTAATGAGTCAGTTACTTGCGGAGATGGGTATGCCGGAGTAATGAATCAGTTACTTGCCGAGATATGTATGCTGGAGTAATAATTCAGTTACTTGTGGAGATGGGTATGCTGGAGTAATGAATTAGCTACCTGCGGAAATGGTATGCTGGAGTAATGAATCAGTTACTTGCGGAGATATGTTTGCTGGAGTAATAAATCAGTTACTTGCGGAGATAGGTATGCTGGAGTAATGAATCAATTACTTGCAGAGATGGGTATGCCCGAGTAATGAATTAGTTACTTGCGGAGATGGTATGCTGGAGAAATGAATCAGTTACTTGCGGAGATGGGTATGCTGGAGTAATGAATTAGTTACTAGTGGAGATGGCATGCTGGAGTAATGAATCAGTTACTTGCTGAGATGGGTATGCTCGAGGAATGAATTAGTTACTTGCAGAGATGGGTATGCTGGAGTAATGAATCTGTTACTTGCAGAGGTGGGTATGCTGGAGTAATGAATCAGTTACTTGTGGAGGTGGGTTTGCATGAGTAATGAATCAGTTACTTTGGGAGATGGGTATGCTGGAGTAATGAATCAGTTACTTGCGGAGATGGGTATGCTGGAATAATGAATCAGTTACTCGAGGAGATGGGTATGCTGGAGTAGTAAATCAGTTACTTATCGAGATTGTTATGCTGGAGAAATGAATCAGTTACTTGCGGAGATGGGTATGCTGGAGTAATAAATCAACTCGCGGAGATGGGTATGCTAGAGTAATGAATTAGTTACTTGCGGAGATGGTCTGCTGGAGTTATGAATCAGTTACTTGCAGAGATGGGTATGCTCGAGTTATGAATTAGTTACTTGCGGAGATGGTATGCTCGAGTAATGAATCAGTTACTTGCGGAGATGGGTATGCTCGAATAATGAATTAGTTACTTGCAGAGATGGGTATGTTGGAGTAATGAATCTGTTACTTGCAGAGGTGGGTATGCTGGAGTAATGAATCAGTAACTTTGGGAGATGGGTATGCCGGAGTAATGAATCAGTTATTTGCGGAGATGGGTATGCTGGAATAATGAATCAGTTACTCGAGGAGATGGGTATGCTGGAGTAATAAATCAGTTACTTGCGGAGATTGGTATGCTGGAGTAATGAATCAGTTACTTGCGGAGATGGGTATGCTGGAGTAATAAATCAACTCGCGGAGATGGGTATGCTGGAGTAATGAATCGTTTACTTGCAGAGATGTGTATGCTGGAGTAATAAATCAACTTGCACAGATGGGTATGCCCGAGTAATAAATCAGTAACTTGCGGAGATGGGTATGCCTGAGTAATGAATCAGTTACTTGCGGAGATGGGTATGCCCGAGTAATGAATCAGTTACTTGAGGAGATGGGTATACCGGAGTAATGAATCTGTTACTTTCGGAAATGGGTATGTTGGAGTAATGAATCTGTTACTTGCAGAGATGGGTATGCCCGAGTAATGAATCAGTTACTTGGGGAGATGGGTATGCCGGAGTAACGAATCAGTTACTTGCGGAGATTGGTATGCTCGAGTAATGAATCTGTTACTTTCGGAGATGGGTATGCCCGAGTAATGAATCTGTTTCTTGCAGAGATGGGTATGCCTGAGAAATGAATCAGTTACTTGCGGAGATGGGTATGCTGGAATAATGAATCAGTTACTTGCGGAGATGGGTATTCTAGAGTAATAAATCAGTTACTTGCAGAGAATGGTATGCCCGAGTAATGAATATGTTACTTGCGGAGATGGGTATGCCCGAATAATGAATCTGTTACTTGCAGAGATGGGTATGCCCGAGAAATGAATCAGTTACTTGCGGAGATGGGTATGCTGGAATAATGAATCAGTTACTTGCGGAGATGGGTATGCTGGAGTAATGAATCAGTTACTTGCGGAGATGGGTATGCCTGAGTAATGAATCAGTTACTTGCGGAGATGGGTATGCCCAAGTAATAAAGCAGTTACTTGCGGGGATTGGTATGCTGGAGTAATAAATCAGTTACTTGCGGAGATGGGTATGCTGGAGTAATGAATCGTTTACTTGCGGAGATGGGTATGCTGGAGTAATGAATCATGTTACTTGCGGAGATGCGTATGCTAGAATAACGAATCAGTTACTTGCGGAGATGGGTATGCTGGAGTAATGAATTAGTTACTTGCGGAAATGGTATGCTGGAGTAATGAATCAGTTACTTGCGGAGATGGGTATGCTCGAGTAATGAATTAGTTACTTGCAGAGATTGGTATGCTGGAGCAATGAATGAGTCACTTGCGGAGAAGGGTATGCTGGAGTAATAAATCAGTTACATGCAGAGATTGGTATGCCCGAGTAATGAATCTGTTACTAGCGGAGATGGGTATGCCCGAGTAATGAATCAGTTATTTGCGGAGATCGGTATGCTGGAGTAATGAATCAGTTACTTGTGGAGATAGATATGCCCGAGTTATGAATTAGTTACTTGTGGATATGGGTATGCTCGAGTAATGTATCAGTTACTTGCGGAGATATGTATGCTGGAGTAATGAATCAGTTACTTGCGGAGATGGGTATGCTGGAGTAATGAATTAGTTACTTGCGGAAATGGTATGCTGGAGTAATGAATCAGTTACTTGCGGAGATGGGTATGCTCGAGTAATGAATAAGTTACTTGCGGAGATGTGTACTCTCGAGTAATGAATTAGTTACTTGCGGAGATGGTATGCTGGAGTAATGAATCAGTTACTTGCGGAGATGGGTTTGATCGAGTAATGACAAATCCTCCAGGATTCCAGAAACAAGAGTGGTTATGTTAACTGACTGTCTGTTAGGCTTTGATGACATAAAATGACGCAATATATTCAAACAAACAAATAAAACAAACTATCCCTATACAATAGTAACATGTATTTAAGAAATTGACCGTGAACAGTTTTAACTATCCACTACTCATAAGTGAAACATGTTTGCAGCGTAAACAATATATGTACCTACCCAAACTTGATTGCAACACTCGCTGCCTCTGCCCGTACATTCACACATACCCCACAATATCCACGAGTGTATAAGTTACTCTAAATCAATCAGTGATGCAGTCATGGACAAAAATCCTAGTGATGGGTTTTCTGACTACACAATAAAAAATTTGTGTCAGCCTTATTGATATATTGCGGTTGTAACATCCCAGTATTGGATATACGCACTAGTACTATCAATAGTTAATCACGATAATGCACTGTAGAACTTCACAATACCTTCTATCAATATTCCATCCGTTATAAATCATAGACAATACTAGTATGTCTCTTATATAAACTGGATTGTTTTCCAAGTCGGTTTCATCGTAAACGTTAAAAATATCTAGAACATACATTCCCAATAATATTAAAATAAAAACATATACAGTGTGTACCTCCAAATCCAGAAACAAAATAGCACTAAGACCGTGTTAGCGGCACAGTTTAGAGAGGATTCTGTCATACTAGTCTTAATCATGTTAGGCGCTTAGTTTTGTAAAAGACAAACATCCTGAAAATTGTTTTCTTCAAAAATAATTGTAATGGGATTTTGATAACATTTCTGGTGAGTTGATTCATACAACTGAAATCACGGCGATTGTCATAACTATATCTCGTGACACTGTCGCCGACATTTTAATTTTCTATCTTTATTTATTTTTTTTTGCTTATTTTGAGACAAGATGCAAGTTTGTCTTTTTCGAAGCCGGGCCTAGTCAGCTCAGCCGGTCACACGTCGGACTTATAATAACATTGTTACACATTTAGGTATTTTTAAATAATTTTATACAAATGTTCACACAAATGGTTAACACTTTATGACTAAGGAAGGTGAAGGCTATATTTAGGATTAACTCTTAATATATATTGATTTAGAGCAGAACTTATTTATAATAGATCCACAAAAAATGTCCACTCTCTTTCTTGAGCAGTTCTTATCCAATGTTTACTAAACTTAGTCACCATGTTTATTGGCACAATATCTCAGCCACATTTGATAATCAGCTGGATTGTGACAGTGGCTATGGTGTAAAGGCCAATGAATTACTCAAAATTGAAAAAAATTGACACTGTCCGCACATTAACTTGAACAGTTCTTATCCAATGTTCTCCAAACTGGGACAAAATGTTTATGGGCATAATGTCTCGGCCAAGTTTGATAACCAGCTGGATCCTTCAGGTCTTTATATAGTTATGGCACGGGAATTTTACCTCAAACTTTTTAACGGCATATTTTGTGACAGTTTGGCACTCTTGTTTAGGAATAATATACTGGAAGTCTACCTACTTGCATGTTTTCTTAGGTAAGAGTCTCACCTCTCCTTGTAAAATTCCCCATCTCCTCTTAAACTGTCCAATACCTCTTTCCACCTTGCATCTTGTTGATTTGTGTGACCTTTAATATTATAAAAATGTATTGATCGTAAATGTTAGTAAAAAAGTTATTTGAAATCTTGCAAATGTATTTATATGTATTTGGATAAATGTGTGTTAGGTTATTATTTTCAGCTTGTTTTTACTATAATTGTTAAGGCTTGTTTGATGTCAGTCTCAAGTAGATGTCTCCCCATGCATTTTATTTTAATCAGATTTTGCATTCAGAAAATGGAACATTCCAAAACGCTACTGTGAACAAAAATCATTGTATTAATTACCAACCTGTTGTAACTTTCCTGAGACTGATTGGCAGGCTGTAGATAAGGTGTGAGAAGCCACCTCTTCCATGGGTGTCCACTGTCTCCGAGGAGATAGTGCTCACCTGCTGGCAGCAACTGGCCCTCAAGAACTTGCCAAAGATCGCTTGTTCAAAGAATTCTACTGTCGTGTGCTGACCCTGGCCATCTTGCAACAACATCAATGATCTTGTCATCAGAGTCAAAAACAACCTGCACATATTGCATTTAAGAATGTGACAAATACAGTTTTAAAATTAATGGTATACCTGTCAAAATATTCACATTAAGAAATGTCCAAAGAATAGTCCAAGCTATTATAATCATCATTGTGTCTTTGTTACACTTTTGGTTAACGTTTTGAGTGCAATAGCATAATTATATCGAAAAATAGTGTAAAAGTATACATGTTTATTACCTTTTCACTTTATACTTGTATTAAAGTTCACTTTTCAGTTAATACAAAATAATTTTTTTCTTTGTACTGCCATGCAACCATCATTGGCTACTACAGTGCACCAAGCGAAACCAGCCAAAGAGAAGAATTTATCAAATATATATAAATTTTATAGAATACTATGTAATATAATAGACTGCACTACAACTGATCACACCAAATTATTAAGACTCAATACCTAAATGATTGTATTTGAAAGCATTGAATTTTGTCCGTAAACATGAAAATCAGGTTGTTGCAGTATATGGGCAAAGTTCTTGTTTTAAAGTCAAGTGATTTGAATAGTTGAGCGTTGCCGTCCTACAGAAAGTTCATGTTATTTGTTTATAGTGTTATTGCAAAACCTGCGTATTTATAGAATGGTACCCCATTCTATTGACAAAGGTTGCTTCGTCTTTGGTAGGTGCAGTGAGTTGCACATGTGCACATTACACCAATCACATTTGGGAATCTGTTAATTGAAGTTAATGATTATTATTTACTTTGCTAGTATGACTGAATAAATTGTGTTTCAAATTGACATATATCAGGCTGTTTGTTATTTCTTTACAATTTCAATATCCAATTTTAAAATATTTTTTAATTTATAAATTCTGAAATGTTTTCAACATCAGTGAAAAATAACTTGATGTATCTTACTTATCTAACATTGATATATGTACAGGTCTGGCAACATGAAAAAATCCCTCTTTGTTCTAATGAAGAGCTTCCTGGGTGGTTGGAAATTTTATATGCCATGCACACATTTGAGGGCTGCTAAGGGCATCTATTGTCTGGCTAACAATCCTAGAAACACTGGACTGTGCAATATGATGTAGGTCACCAGTGTTCAGTTGAATATTTCCTGTGGCCAAGTAACATAAGGTTATTAGTATTTTATAAGCACTAGGCAGACTGTGGTTTCTGAAGGTTTTTGGTCTTAGAACTAGTTCCAACTCATTTGTCAGGTATGCCAGTGCCGCATGATTAACCCTATACCTCTCCTGAAGGTCATTGTTGTTGAAACTGTTGATACTGACACGCTCTTGAAAATTTCTAGCCATTTCTATAAAATTACAAAAATAAATGTAAATGTATATAGTACATAAATCTATAGACAGTAAAACTACAGCTACCACTGAAGGTGATTAATACCCTCAAAGATGCACATCGATTTATTGTATGATAAAGTTTTGTGGAGATTTTCAGTGGAAATATGTGCAGAAAATATATTTAAAACAGGCATGCATGTCTATATTTGCAAGGATGGCAATGTATGCCCGACTACAGATTTTCAGGGAGGGGTGGAGTGTACTCATTAGGCTCTTGCTTTGTTGTTTATAGCTAGCTCTCAAGTGATGTGGTTAATTGTTCGCTAAACAAGATGACCCTGGTTCAATCCCCGGGGACCACATCTGGTTTTCCTCTACGAAAACAATGGGTACTATTTCAAGCACCCTTGGTACGAGTGTTCAGTTTCTGTTTAGTTCAAGTTATCTGTAAATGTTACACCAGTTTCCATTTCCATGTATATTGATTGGAATTACAAAGGTTTCGTACCATTACAATTTTGTATTAAATTGAGGTTTCGTACCACACATAGATTCATGCATAAACTATATAGTATTTCACACTATGATAAGGAGTCACAATCACACTCTTATGATGGTATTTATTTGTAATTAGTGTGTGAGAGTGATGGTTTATTATTTATTATTTTGTTCTTTTAAATTGAGCATACGTGTTTGTATTAAACAAAATAAAGTTTTAAACACATTATCTTTCATTTACTTTCATAATTTATACTGATATTATAATCTTATTTCTATACTTGTACATGAAATGAATGGGAAACATGTATAAAAAAATACATTTCATATATGGTACGAAACCTCCTGAAATGGTACGAAATTGTAGTGGTACGAAACCTCACAACGGGTTCGGGTCTCCTCGTCAACATGCCATCTCGTCAAAATGATAATATATAGCAAAAAATAAGTCACCTTGTCAAACCTCGTCAAACTGATGTTTGGGCATAGAGTCGTCAAAACAATGGCGGGATGGGCTATGCGTGAAACAGTTTATCACACCTTGACGACTGTCGCCTTTGAGGCGCCTCTATAGTTCGGATACCTTTTTAAAACATACTATGCAAACAGTGTAGACCCTGACCTCTTCCACGTGAAATCACAATAATTACCTTAATCAATTAATTGAATAATTGTTAATTGGGTAATTTAGTAATTAAAGTGAACATGAATTCTTGTTCATCTAATGAACCGCCGTCAAAGGCATGCCTTTAACAAACACGTGCCTGTTTGCACGTGACTTCGGCGGATTATCTTTATAATTACAATTAAAGGTTAATTGTAATTAAAGAAATTCAAACTTCATCAGTTTGGCGAAAGAGGTACACATGTCAACCAAGGTTTTGTATATAAACGGCAAAAATGAGGACGAAAATCAAAAACCATCATGGATGCGGACTGTATCAGATGCTCGAGAATTATCACGAAGAGGATGCATGCCTTGCAGTGTGACGGATGCGAGATGTGGCAACATCGGAAATGCAAAACAGGTATGAACTGCAGATAAATATATTTAGTCTCATCCGGATCAAAGCTGTTTGACACTCAGTCAGTCCAAAATATAAATGAATCTGTGAAATTTAAAAGGTAATAGCTAAAAGGTGATGCCATTTCCAAACAATTTGGATCCATATTGCAGTGCTCCAAGAATAGGATAGCCCGATGCCCGGGGCTTGTCAAATCTGGATCCGGGCATGTGCCTTTTTCGAAGTTACTTGCCCGTCGGGCTTGTCTTATAAATCGGACAAGCTAGTTTTCACAATACACAGGTCTGCAAATATCTCTATTTGAAACGACACAGGTCAAACTGTTGTTTAAAGACCGTAACTAATCAGTATAAACAATTGACCCCTGCGGTGTTTATCACATGCCCGATCATGCGACTTTGGAAAACCTCTCATGCATATTCATTTATCTATTTTAATTCCTCTAATGTGATTGGTTGATAGCTTTGAATATAAAGTAATCTATTTTTAATAACCGCTCTGATTGGTCGGATATCTACGCCCAAGGTAACACGTTTCTTACCACCTATCCGAGCACACGGTCAAGGAACTCTGTCACAGCGTAGAGTGATTCGCGTCAACGGTTTGTCACATATTCACGTCGACAGTAGTACTGTTTTTGTAAATTTTGACACAGTTTCTAGTCGATAGCGGGGACATCACCACGGGTGTTTTGAATGGGTTAAATATATCCAAACATATGAAGTATATTTTTACATTCGGGTGAATTTTATGTATTATTAGTAAAATGCGACCAAACTGAACATATGATTGTGACTATTTCTTCAAGTTTGAAAGCAATTTAATTGCATTTCTCTGTCATTGGAGCTTTTTTAATATATGTTAATAACTGACACAACTACCACATCAAATCACAACCAGCATGATAAATAATAAATGTAGTCACTTTTATTGCTAAGTTTTGGTAAGGCCAGAACACGCATTTATCCGTTTATATAAATTTCTAATTTTTATAATGTCACAGGTTTGTGACGACAGGGTAACGGAGGCGTGTCGATCCTTATTTCAATGTCACGGATTCAGTGTCGACAGTTTTAACAGTGTAGAATAGTGCAACCCTATGCAAATACTGCCATTTACACTTCAGGGGTTGTATTCATCCAACCATTCTTGAGAATATTCTTAGGCTTTAGTTTGAAAATCCAAATTTAAACCTTAGAAATGTAGTTTACCATGACATATAGAATCACTGTGATTGTTTATTTGACTATATATATTAGGTATCCCTACACAGGCCCGTAGCTACTCTGAGACCCTGTTTTTCGGGCTAGGTATGAGCAAAATTGAGGCACTATATTTAATATCCTTGTTACATTTTAGAACTAAATAAATTATGATACTCAGCTGAAGTATTCTTGAGAATATTCTTAGGCTTTAGTTTGAAAATCCAAATTTAAACCTTAGAAATGTAGTTTACCATGACATATAGAATCACTGTGATTGTTTATTTGACTATATATATTAGGTATCCCTACACAGGCCCGTAGCTACTCTGAGACCCTGTTTTTCGGGCTAGGTATGAGCAAAATTGAGGCACTATATTTAATATCCTTGTTACATTTTAAAACTAAATAAATTATGATACTCAGCTGAAGTATTGGTCAGGCAGCACATGATGCCTCAATTTATTTTGCTAGGGATGGAAAACTTTGATTTTATTATTGCTGCTGTTTTGACTCAACATATTCTAGGCTACACTAGACCATTGTCTGTAAGCTTACAATCAAAAGACTGTGATTGACTACAAGCCCACACTGAAGCTAGAAATTAGTCAGTACTTTAGAAAAGCTTCGTTCTGAAAGCACGTGGGGTTTATTATACCAACGTGCCGACAGTATTGCATCCTCACTGGACATTATCCCATATAAACCACGGGAAGACAATAACATCGTGCGCATGCTGGCAATTCTGAGGCTTTTACTGACTACTTCCAAATAAATTAATTTTACCGGTTTCTAGATAATATTTTACAACTCATTTAATTTAATCAAAGGTTTTCCGAAATACATGATGTTCTGAACGGGTGTTTGTTACTACCAGGTAACATAAGTAACTAACACCAGAAATTGGATTTTTTTTCTCTCTTAAGAAATGTCTATTACAAGTAATTTCGACAAGAACTGGATCGTTGGAAAATGCAGTATCTTTTGATGATATACCAACAAGTCTTATAAGCGTGTTAGATAAGTGCAGTTATGCATCATGTTATATATATATATATGTACTTACACAGAAACTTGATCTTATGATAGTCATATGTGCATCTCTGTATTTTTATAAATG
>CM055904.1:704816-746816 GCA_029582155.1 Panopea generosa | reverse complement strand
TGATAATGTATGTACTGGGGATCAACAAAAGTATTGAAATGTTTATTGTCAGCCCCTAATCAGTTCAACTATCAGTCTGATTATGATGGTGAAGTATTCACTTTTCCATAGATTAGTTGACCCACACCTAGTCCATCCACTATTGAACTAAAACAGTTGAGGGCTCATTTTATCCCAATCTCACCAGCAATGTTATTGATGTGGATCTTTTGTCTCCATGCCAGAAATTGTTATTCCAAGGGTACATAATTTAATCCATTCTACATGTCACAGACTGTACGTAACCTACTAGGAGAGAAATGTATGTAAGCTGTTCGGTTAGCTCAGTCGGTAAAGCGTTCACCCTGTAAGTGAAGGGTCCCAGGTTTGAGTCCTGGACTGGCTGCATATTTTTTTGTCCTGTTACATTGGCGCCCAACAGAGGACTTTGACTTATATATATTCCGAGAAACATTCACATGATTCTCTGGTCTATATGGAAATTCGAGGACAAATTCCAAATTTGTGAGGGAATGTGTCATAGTGTGTGAGTTACCTACTAGGAGAGAAATATATGTAAGCAGTTTGGTTAGCTGTCGTTAGAGCATTCGCCCTGTAAGCAAAGGGTCCCGGGTTTGAGTCCTGGACTGGCTGCATATTTTCCTCATCCTGTAACATACATATTGTTACCTTATTACATATAATAGAGAACTTTTTGCATTGCTAATTTTAAGGTTTTAAACAAGTGTTATTTTTTTAAGGTTTTAAACAAGTGTTATTTTATGAATTTAATTCTTGAAAAGATAAGCTATGGTCTGTTTAACAGTAATACAGTAAAACTCGTTATTATAATGGTGTCTTTCAGTGGAGCTTCATAAAAATCACAACCAAATTGGATGGCAATGAGTTAGTGAGATTTACCTTTCCTGAAAGTTATAAACAGTACATAATCAATTCAAAATAAATTATGATTATGCTGAAGCAATATCATGGTCTTTAAATTTGTATGGTAGCTTAAAATTAATTAAGGAAACTTTTTGCATTTTCTACCAGCATGGTTGCAGACTTGGGCCTGCACTTCATCAATATATGATTTAGAGTCGCACCCGTTTCCTATTTTGTTAGAAAAACTAGCATTAAGGGTTCTTTTCTTATACTGTAGCTCATTTCTATGTTATTTTCTCTGTATTTATGATTGAATAAGTTCATTGAGGTTTACACATACTGGTGTACAGAGTGGTGTACACGGTACACATGGTAGTACACATACAGGTGTACAGAGTGATGTACAGGGTACACATGGTAGTACACTTACTGGTGTACAGAGTGGTGTACAGGGTACACATAGTAGTACACATACTGGTGTACAGAGTGGTGTACATGATACACATAGTAGTACACATACTGGTGTACAGAGTGGTGTACAGGGTACACATAGCAGTACACATACTGGTGTACAGAGTGGTTTACAGGGTAAACATAGTTATACACATACTGGTGTACAGAGTGATGTACAGGGTACACATAGCATTACACATACTGGTGTTCAGAGTGGTGTACAGGGTACACATAGTAGTACACATACTGGTGTACAGAGTGGTTTACAGGGTACACATAGTTGTACACATACTGGTGTACAGAGTGATGTACAGGGAATACATAGTAGTACAAATACTGGTGAACAGAATGTTGTACAGGGTACACATAGCAGTACACATACTGGTGTACAGAATACACATAGCAGTACACATACTGGTGTACAGAGTGGTTTACAGGGTACACATAGCAGTACACATACTGGTGTACAGAGTGGTGTACAGGGTAGTAGACATACTGGTGTACAGAATGGTGTACAGGGTACACATAGCAGTACACATATTGGTGTACAGAGTGGTTTACAGGGTAAACATAGTTGTACACATACTGGTGTACAGAGTGATGTACAGGGTACACATAGCAGTACACATACTGGTGTTCAGAGTGGTGTACAGGGTACACATAGTAGTACACATACTGGTGTACAGAGTGGTTTACAGGGTACACATAGTTGTACACATACTGGTGTACAGAGTGATGTACAGGGAATACATAGTAGTACAAATACTGGTGAACAGAATGTTGTACAGGGTACACATAGCAGTACACATACTGGTGTACAGAATACACATAGCAGTACACATACTGGTGTACAGAGTGGTTTACAGGGTACACATAGCAGTACACATACTGGTGTACAGAGTGGTTTACAGGGTACACATAGTACACATACTGGTGTACAGAATGTTGTACAGGGTACACATAGCAGTACACATAGTGGTGTACAGAATGTTGTACAGGGTACACATAGTAGTACACATACTGGTGTACAGAATGTTGTACAGGGTACACATAGCAGTACACATAGTGGTGTACAGAGTGGTGTACAGGGTACACATAGTAGTACACATACTGGTGTACAGAGTGGTATACAGGGTAGTGGACATACTGGTTTACAGAATGGTGTACAGGGTACACATAGCAGTACACATACTGATGTACAGAATGTTGTACATGGTACACATAGCAGTACACATAGTGGTGTACAGAGTGGTGTACAGGGTACACATAGTAGTACACATACTGGTGTACAGAGTGGTGTTCAGGGTACACATGGTAGTACACATACCAGTTCTATGGAATGCCCATGTTATTCTAAAGAATCCCATTGTCATTCTAGGGAATCTCCATGTAGTTCTAGTGAACCTCAATGTAGTTCTAGGGAATGCCCATGTAGTTTTAGGAAATCAAATTGTAGTTTTAGGGAATCTCCATGTAGTTCTAGGGAATCTCCATGTAGTTCTAGGGAATGCTCTTGTAATTTTTTGGAATCAAATTGTAGTTCTAGGGAATATCCATGTAGTTCTAGTGAATCTCCATGTAGTTCTAGGGAATGCTCTTGTAGTTTTAGGGAATCAAATTGTAGTTCTAGGGAATCTCCATGTAGTTCTAGGGAATGCTCTTGTAGTTCTAGGGAATGCTGTATGTAGTTCTAGGGAATGTCCATATAGTTCTAGGGAATCTTTATGTAGTTTTAGGGAATGCCTTCTTGGGAATGCCCTTGTAGTTCTAGGGTATCCCATTGTAGTTCTAAGAAATCCAATTGTAGTTCTAGGGAATCTCCATATAATTTTTGGGAATGTCCTTGTAGTTCTTGGGAATCCCATGTGGTTTTAGGGATTGCCCATGTAGTTTTAGAGAATCTCCATGTAGTTCTAGGGAATATCAATAAAGTTCTAGGGAATGTCCTTGTATCTCAAGGGAATCCCATTGTAGTTTTAGGAAATGTCCTTGTAGTTCTACAGAATATCCATGTAGTTCTAGGGAATCTCCATGTAGTTCTACAGAATGTCCATGTAGTTTTAGGGAATCTCCATATAATTTTTGGGAATGTCCTTGTAGTTCTAGGGAATCCCATGTGGTTCTAGGGATTGCCCATGTAGTTTTAGAGAATCTCCATGTAGTTCTAGGGAATATCAATATAGTTCTAGGGAATGTCCTTGTATCTCAAGGGAATCCCATTGTAGTTTTAGGAAATGTCCTTGTAGTTCTACGGAATCTCCATGTAGTTCTAGGGAATCTCCATGTAGTTCTACAGAATGTCCATGTAGTTCTAGTGAATCTCCATGTAGTTTTAGGGAATGCCTTCTAGGGAATGCCCTTGTAGTTTTAGACATCCCATTGTAGTTTTAGGGTATTCCAATGTAGTTTTAAGGAATCTCCATGTAGTTGTAGGGAATCTGCATGTAGTTTTTGGGAATGTCCTTGTAGTTCTAGGGAATCCCATATAGTTGTAGGGATTGCCCATGTAGTTTAAGAGAATCTCCATGTAGTTCTAGGGAATATCCATATAGTTCTAGGGAATGCCCTTGTAGCTTTAGGGAATCCCATTGTAGTTCTAGGAAATGTCTTTGTAGTTCTAGGGAATCTCCATGTAGTTCTAGGGAATGCCCATGTAGTTTTAGGGAATATTCATGTAGTTCTAGAGTATCTCCAGTTCTAGGATTCTTAATGTAGTTCTTGAGAATGTCCGTGTAGTTCCTAGGGAATCCCATGTTGTTCTAAGGAATGCTCTTGTAGTTCAAGGGAATCCAATTGTAGTTTTAGGAAATCTCCATGTAGTTCTAAGGAATCCAATTGTAGTTCTAGGGAATCTCCATGTAGTTTTAGGGAATCCCCTTGTAGTTCTAGGGAATGCCATGTAAATCAAGGGAATCTCCATGTAGTTCTAGGAAATATCCATGTAGTTTTAGGGAATCTCCTTGTTGTTCTAGGGAATGCCATGTAAATCTAGGGAATCTCCATGTAGTTCTAGGGAATCTCCATGTAGTTCTAGGGAATGCTCTTGAAATTCTATGGAATCAAATTGTAATTCTTGGGAATCTCCATGTAGTTCTAGGGAATGCTCTTGTAGTTCTAAGGAATCAAATTGTAGTTCTAGGGAATCTCCATGTAGTTCTAGGGAATGCTCTTGTAGTTCTAGGGAGTGCTCTATGTAGTTCTATGGAATGTCCATGTAGTCCTAGGGAATCATCATGTAGTTTTAGGGAATGCCTTCTAGGGAATGCCCTTGTAGTTCTAGTGTATCTCATTGTAGTTCTAAGAAATCCAATTGTAGTTCTAGGGAATCTCCATGTAGTTTTAGGGAATCCCCTTGTAGTTCAAGGGAATGCCCTGTAAATCTAGGGAATCTCAATGTAGTTCTAGGGAATCTCTATGTAGTTCTAGGGAATGTCCTTGTAATTTTAGGGCATCTCCTTGAAGTTTTAGGGAATGCCTTCTAGGGAATGCCTTTGTAGTTCTAGTGAATCCAATTGTAGTTCTAGGAAACGTCCTTGTAGTTCTAGAGTATCTCCAGTTCAAAGGAATCTCCATGTAGTTCTTGAGAATGCCCTTGTAGTTCTAGGGAATCCCATGTAATTCTAGGGAGTGCCCTTGTAGTTTTAGGGAATCCCATGTAGTTCTAGAGAATTCCATGTAGTTCTAGGGAATGCCCATGTAGTTAATGGGAATCTTCGTGTAGTTTTAGGGAATGTCCATGTAGTTCTAGGGAATGCCCATGTAGTTCTAGGGAATCTCCATGTAATTCTAGGGAATGCCCTTGTAGTTTTAGGTAATCTCCATGTAGTTTTAGGGAATCCCATGTAGTTCTAGGGAATCTCCATGTAGTTCTAGGGAATGCCCATGTAGTTTAATGGGAATCTTCATGTAGTTTTAGGGAATCCCATGTAGTTCTAGAGAATCCCATGTAGTTCTAGGGAATGCCCATGTAGTTTAATAGGAATCTTCATGTTGTTCTAGGGAATCTCCATATAGTTCTAGGGAAAGCCGTTGTAGTTCATAAACCACGTGCGTCCATAAACATTTGACATTTTTTACTTCTTCTCAAAAACTGTAAGCTCAAACATAATGTATGCAGTGTTGGTACATAAGGGTGAATCAAAATTGTGAATTGCATGGTCCCCACATCCCTCAGGCCTTGGGAGTGGGGCCAAAACTGTCAAATTCAAAGTAAACTTTGAAAATCTTCTTCTCAGTATAGGAAGCACTAGGAAACAAATGGTGAACATGATTATGGACACATATATGGGTCCTTTATAAAAATTGTGAATTGCCTGTCCTTGTGTCTCAAAGTTTGGCCCTTGGGGTGGGACCTATTTTACTAAATGTATATAAGAGGAATTGACAAAAAACGTTATTTCTTATGACTGAATAGACTTTCGTGAATGTTTTTGGATAATCAGGTGACCATTAAGGCCCATGGGCCTGTTGTTACTCATATTTTCGAAACAAGCATGACACCGATAGTTTTATGAAAACAAAATGTAAAGAAGTTTTTAAATATGAAGTTTCAGATGATAGTTTAATAGATAAAATTAGCTCATTTCATTTCGTCATAATATCCTTAATTTTGATATTGAGTTACAGCTTTATTTTAAACGATTTAAGATTTCTATTTACGAAATACTCTTGTCATACACCGGGCCTTGTAAGCTCAGTCGGTAGCACCTCTGACAATTTGTTCAGGTGTAATTCCCGTCCGAACATAGTCTCCAAGATAATTGATATATGACATTGCATCTCATTGTCATTTCTCTCTTACTGCTGATTCAAATGGTGAAGTTATCAGTTACTTGCTAAGATGGGTGTGCTTGAGTATTGGTTAACCTTTCAGGATTTTAGGAAAGAGTGGTTAGGTTAACTGATCATCTGTTAGCCATCAATGGCATATAATTGATGCTATTTGGTTGTTCGAACAAAAACAACAAACAGATCATACAAACTATTTCACATTAGAAACAATACAGAATCTTCATCTGACTTCTAGGACAACAATGGTTAGCGATTGATAAGAACAGCAATTGTCATTTGTGTAGGACACTGAAACAGAAGTTGTTGTAGTTGTATGGTGTTTAGCATCGGTTTCAACCATTTTTCAGTCATATCACGACAATGTCTACTTGAGACAGTATTCTGAGCACTGCCACACTGGAGTATCATGCTGCATACACATGGTGTGATACCCCACCCAGCAGCAGCAGTTCTGCAGCACTCTGGACAAATGTCCAGGACTGTGTTTTATCAATAAAACTAGTCCTGCAGCACTCTGGACAAATGTTCAGGACTGTGTTTTATAAATAAAACTAGTCCTGCATCACTCTGAACAAATGCCCTGGACTGTGTTTTAAATGAATAAAAACTACACTCAGAACAAATGCCCAAGACTGTGTTTTAAATAAATAAAACAAGTCTGCAGCACTCTGGGCAAATGTCCAGGACTGTGTTTTAAATAAAAAAAAACTAGTCCTGCAGCACTCTGGACAAATGTCCAGGACTGTGTTTTAAATTGATTAAACTAGTCCTGCAACACTCTGAACAAATGCCCAGAACTGTGTTTTAAATAAAAAAAACAAGTCCTGCAGCACTCTGGACAAATGTCCAGGACTGTGTTTTAAATAGATTAAACTAGTCCTGCAGCACTCTGGACAAATGTCCAGGACTGTGTTTTAAATGAATAAAAACTACACTCAGAACAAATGCCCAAGACTGTGTTTTAAATAAATAAAACAAGTCTGCAGCACTCTGGGCAAATGTCCAGGACTGTGTTTTAAATAAAAAAAAACTAGTCCTGCAGCACTCTCGACAAATGTCCAGGACTGTGTTTTAAATAGATTAAACTAGTCCTGCAACACTCTGAACAAATGCCCAGAACTGTGTTTTAAATAAAAAAAACAAGTCCTGCAGCACTCTGGACAAATGTCCAGGACTGTGTTTTAAATAGATTAAACTAGTCCTGCAGCACTCTGGACAAATGTCCAGGACTGTGTTTTTAATAAATAAAACTAGTCCTGCAGCACTCTGGACAAATGCCCAGGAATGTGTTTTATATAAATAAAACTAGTCCTGCAGCACTCTGGACAAATGTCCAGGACTGTGTTTTTAATCAATAAAACTAGTCCTATAGCACTCTGGACAAATGTCCAGGACTGTGTTTTAAATAAATTAAACTAGTCCTGCAGCACTCTGGACAAATGTACAGTACTGTGTTTTAAATAGATTAAACTATTCCTGCAGCACTCTGGACAAATGTCCAGGACTGTGTTTTAAATAGATTAAACTAGTCCTGCAGCATTCTGGACAAATGCCCAGGACTGTGTTTTAAATAGATTAAACTAGTCCTGCAACACTCTGGACAAATGTCCAGGACTGTGTTTTTAATAATAAAAAGTAGTCCTGCAGCACTCTGGACAAATGCCTAGGAAGGTGTTTTATATGAATAAAACTAGTTCTGCAGCACTCTGATCAAATGCCCAGGACTGTGTTTTAAATAAATAAAACTAGTCCTGCAGCACTCTTGACAAATGTCCAGGACTGTGTCTAAATAGATTAAACTAGTCCTGCAACACTCTGGACAAATGTCCAAGACTGTGTTTTAAATAGATTAAACTAGTCCTGCAGCACTCTGGACAAATGTCCAGGACCGTGTTTTAAATAGATTAAACTAGTCCTGCAGCACTCTGGACAAATGTCCAGGACTGTGTTTTAAATAGATTAAACTAGTCCTGCAGCACTCTGGACAAATGTCCAGGACTGTGTTTTTAATAAATAAAACTAGTCCTGCAGCACTCTGGACAAATGCCCAGGAAGGTGTTTTATATAAATAAAACTTGTCCTGCAGCACTCTGGACAAATGTCCAGGACTGTGTTTTTAACAAATAAAACTAGTCCTGTAGTACTCTGGACAAATGTCCAGGACTGTGTTTTAAATAGATTAAACTAGTCCTGCAGCATTCTAGACTGATGTCCAGGACTGTGTTTTAAATAGATTAAACTAGTCCTGCAGCACTCTGGACAAATGCCCACGACTGTGTCTTAAATATAGATTAAGCTAGTCCTGTAGCACTCTAGGCAAATGTCCAGGACTGTGTTTTAAATAGATTAAACTAGTCCTGCAACACTCTGGACAAATGTCCAGGACTGTGTTTTTAATAATTAAAACTAGTCCTGCAGCACTCTGGACAAATGCCTAGGAAGGTGTTTTATATAATTAAAACTAGTTCTGCAGCACTCTGAACAAATGACCAGGACTGTGTTTTAAATAAATAAAACTAGTCCTGCAGCACTCTTGACAAATGTCCAGGACTGTGTTTTAAATAGATTAAACTAGTCCTGCAGCACTCTGGACAAATGCCCATGACTGTGTCTTAAATAGATTAAACTAGTCCTGCAGCACTCTAGGCAAATGCCCAGGACTGTGTTTTAAATAGATTAAACTAGTCCTACAGCACTCTGGACAAATGTACAGGACTGTGTTTTAAATAGATTAAACTAGTCCTACAACACTCTTGACAAATGTCCAGGACTGTGTTTTTAATAATTAAAACTAGTCCTGCAGCACTCTGGACAAATGCCCAGAAAGGTGTTTTATATAAATAAAACTAGTCCTGCAGCACTCTGGACAAATGCCCACGACTGTGTCTTAAATATAGATTAAACTTGTCCTGCAGCACTCTGGACAAATGTCCAGGACTGTGTTTTAAATAGATAAAACAAGACCTGCAGCACTCTGGACAAATGTCCAGGACTGTGTTTTTAATAATTAAAACTAGTCCTGCAGCACTCTGGACAAATGCCTAGGAAGGTGTTTTATATAAATAAAACTAGTTCTGCAGCACTCTGAACAAATGCCCAGGACTGTGTTTTAAATAAATAAAACTAATCCTACAGCACTCTTGACAAATGTCCAGGACTGTGTTTTTAATGAATAAAACTAGTCCTGCAGCACTCTGGACAAATGCCCAGGACTGTGTTTTAAATAAATAAGACTATCCCTGCAACACTCTTGACAAATGCCTAGGACTGTGTTTCAAATAAATAAGACTAGTCCTGCAGCACTCTTGACAAATGTCCAGGACTTTGTTTTAAATAAATAAAAATAGTTCTGAAGCATTCTGAACAAATGCCCAGGACTGTGTTTTAAATAAATAAAACTAGTCCTGCAGCACTCTTAACAAATGCCCAGGACTGTGTTTTAAATAGATAAAACTAGTTATGCAGCACTCTGAACAAATGCCCAGGACTGTGTTATAAATACATAAAACTAGTCCTGCAGCACTCTGGACAAATGCCCAGGACTGTGTTTTCAATAAATAAAACTAGTCCTGCAGCACTCAGGACAAATGCCCAGGACTGTGTTTCAAATAAATAAAACTAGTCCTGCAGCACTCTGGACAAATGCCCAGGACTGTGTTTTTAATCAATAAAACTAGTCCTGCAGCACTCCGGACAAATGCCCAGGACCGTGTTTTAACTAAATAAAACTAGTCCTACAGTACTCCGGACAGATGCCGAGGACTGTGTTTTTAATCAATAAAACTAGTCCTTCAGCACTCTGAACAAATGCCCAGGAAGGTGTTTTATATAAATAAAACTAGTCCTGCAGCACTCCGGACAAATGCCCAGGACTGTGTTTTAAATAAATAAAACTAGTCCTGCAGTACTCCGGACAAATGCCCAGGACTGTGTTTTTAATCAATAAAACTAGTCCTTCAGCACTCTGAACAAATGCCCAGGAAGGTGTTTTATATAAATAAAACTAGTTCTGCAGCACTCTGAACAAATGCCATGGACTGTTTTAAATAATAAAACTAGTTCTGCAGCACTCTGGACAAATGCCAAGGACTGTGTTTTATAAATAAAACTAGTCCTGCAGCACTCTGGACAAATGTCCAGGACTGTGTTTTAAATAAATAAAACTAGTCCTGCAGCACTCTGGACAAATGCCCAGGACTGTGTTTTAAATAAATAAAACTAGGCCTGCAACACTGAACAAATACCCAGGACTGTGTTTAAACTCAATAAAACTAGTCCTGCAGCAATGTTTCAAACCTGTCTCAACACCTGTCTGAAACAAACAATGGCACCCAACAGACTGCGACCTGATGCACTGCTTACAAGTTTCAGAGGGTTCTGCAACTGAGTAAAAACTGCACTTCTGAGAACCCCTCAGCTACTTGTGACACTCGGTCCAAAGTCCCAGAACTGTATTGCCAAATAATACTAATTAATAAATTAATTATGCAGGGTCATCTTGCAGCTCCTTCTCCATCGAGTTGTACCACCAGACTGACTCAAAACACTGGCTGTCGGCTGCTTATATAGCATAGGTCACATGACCTTGTTACATGGCTTCAATTGGGCATTCTTAGTAATGTACGACCACATAATGATGTTCCAGACTATGCGATTCCATCAAATTAGTATCCTTAATCAAATTCAATGAGCGTCTGCCTGACAGTTTATTAACTACATTTTCTGTACGTTTATTAATGTAACTTAATAAACAATAAGAAATACTTAGACTATTCATATATAAAAGGTATATATAAAGTTATAAACCAACAGAAAAGTATAACGGCGTAACAAAATACACAGATGTTATGGATTTCTATAGATACAAGGCGTTTTTCGTCACAATATACTTAGTTCTGGTTCTACCCAGGTAAAGTTTGAGTGACCAAAATTGTAAATTTGTAAGAAAGATTAATTAATTTTACAGGTATTATGTAAAGCAAAGAATTTTGTTAATAAATATAGTATGACATTTTACAACAAGTGTTATTGACTTAATTAGTTTGAACTCACTTATTTTACATTGATTGTGATAGAAGTTCTTGCAATTTGGACAAATAATGCCTCAAGTCTTCATGAGTTGTTCACAAAACATGACCATTTGTGAAGGACCAAACTGATGTTCCATCATAATTCTGTAACAGGCATAAAGTTACTGTTATAATTTTATTGCTGTTATTAAATATTAAAAACAATATAATAAATAAAAATAATAAATTTCATTAAAAAAGGCAAAAGCTAAAATTTTTAGTTATATTTATTGCAAAATGTTACATGTATATTTGTCTGATGTTTGTAGAACTTTGTTACCTGATAATTTAGTTTATATGCAGTTCATTCAAGTTTGATTATATAAGTGTATTATGTTGCGTATGTGGAACAGAGTGATTTTGATGGATGGTAGACGGATTACGAAAAAAGTGTTAAATTTTGATTATTTAAGTGCAAAAATAATTGGTCACATGACATTAAACACGTTATGTCTATGCTGGGGTTTTCTGCAAATTATGAAACCAGAACAATTATTGACTTATCACAAGCACATGGATTACTAGTAAACTACGTTGTATTATTCTAATGGTTGGTCAGAAGAAGTTCAAAGTATATCAAAACTGAGAACATATCGCATGTTTAAGGAAAACTTTAAATTACGTTATGATGAACTTAAACAAGAATGAACGCTCTGTATTGTGTCAATTCAGAACTGACCAGATCAGAGACTTTGTAGAAATTTATGCAAAACTAGAATTTATTGGTTAATTCAAGGACTTGCATAGAAGGATAGGAAACTTGCATCTCCTGACTAAATAGCTCACGAAGATTTAAGTATTTGGCAATTAATCTTTCATTATTCACAGGTAACTGATTTCTTTTACATAAACTATAAGTTGTATGTAATCTTTGATGTATAAATATGTTTTGGCCATGCAAAATGATCTTGAATTAAAGATATTGAGGTTTGAAGGAAATTTTCTCATAATTTGTCATTAGTTTAGCTGCAGTATACACATTTTGTAATTACAAGGACTTAAACAACTTTAAACACAAATTTTTAGGATTGATTTTGATGAGAATTTCATTCTGCATGGTACGAATTTTGATTTATGTTCATGAGATGAATGGAAGTTATGGTAATTGAAAACGAGATATTGCGAGAATTAGCAAGAATACGGGAGCGTTCACAAAATCTCAATCATTTGCCTTTTCTTCTCTATATAATTCCTTGGTTAGTTGTTAAAATGACTTTTATTGGTTGAATATTCAAAGTTAATTTTATTGGCTAGTCCA
The DNA here is from genome assembly GCA_029582155.1 of Panopea generosa. NCBI lineage: Eukaryota > Metazoa > Mollusca > Bivalvia > Adapedonta > Hiatellidae > Panopea > Panopea generosa. The sequence continues at coordinate 734,381 of CM055904.1, read as the reverse complement.
TTTTAGGGACTTATGATATAAAGAAAGATTTTTTAATATTTGGGAGACATTAAAGAAGAAGAGAAAGAGATAGAGTTAGGGTCAAGGTTGAACTTAGTATTTTAAATGGCATAACACCTAAGCCAATATATAATTTACACATCAGACCGTACCTTACCAGTGATGCCACCAAATCTCTTGTGAACAGCCTGGTAACGTCTCGATTGGATTATTGTAATGCATTGTTAACTGGTATTCCAAATATCATACAGGACAAATAACAATACGGCAACTTGTATTATAACAAAGACGTCGCGTCGTAGTCATATCACTCCTGTTTTGAAGGAGCTAAATTAGTTACCCATGCGATACAGAATACAGTACAAAATTCTGGCTCACACTTTCAAAGCTCTGCACGATCATGCCCCAGCCTATATCAAGGACATGCTGGAGGTTTACAGGCTGACACGGAGTCTAAGATCAATAACTCTGTGTCATTAGTTTTGCCTAAGACTAGAACCACGATGTATGGCACTCGCAGCTTTTCATACACTGCTCCTAGACTACGGAACACTCTCCGAATAAACATTAGAGATGCTGAGAAACTTAAAACGTTTAAACGTCTGTTAGAAACTCACTTCTTTGTACAAAACTTTGAAAACTAACCGAATAATCTTATCTTAACTGTTTATTTATTTGTCTTGTGTTTGTTGTTTCTGTATTTGATGGATGTATGTAAGCTATAAAGTACTTTTGAACATGCTATACGCATGAAAAGAGTGCTATATAAATGTGGTATAATAATAATAATAATAATGATTAATTTACGATAGCCAAATGGAACTATATCTTTTAGTCAATTATCTTTAACTTATTGTTAAGGACTACTAACATTTTACTTAAGAACTTGGACAAACAGTGTTAATTTTATATTTTGGAATTTGTAAAATTATCAAAATTTAATGTTATTAATCGAATCAAAATAAAAGACTTGTGTGCTGTATTGGACAATAAGTTTAGTCTACTGTTAAAATTAGACTGACCCCGCATGTGTCATCCTAATTACCAGTTGTGCGTAAGCTGCCTACCAGCTAATTCCCCACTTTGCTAAAGTGTACACCAACTGGTTTGAATATAAAGGCGGACAACAGTTAGGCATGATTCCGAGTTTGGTAACAGTTCTCTAACACCAAACTTATAACTCCAAGTATACACTTTTACACAGGCATTATTTAAAACATCAATGTTTTGTGTGTTCCTATATAAGTTCCTTTTGGTTTTGGATTTTAACAACTATATATTTTGCTATATTTGGTTTATCATTATACAACTTCACCACTGAGGATAACTGCAATTTGCTAAATTTAGAATGCAATAAGTAACTAATTAAAACTGATAAACATAAGCAATAATTGCTAATTGCTATTATATGATTGCCACAACTGATAAGCATTCATACACATTTATTATTGAATTTATAAAAGAGTTTGGAAAAAATAGTAAACTGATTGGCAGATTCAATAATAAATGAGCATTCGTGTAAGATCCTCTCTAGAAGTTGCGGTGTAGGTAATATTAACACCATTTGGTGTCTCCTGGGAAATGTCGTTAACATTGTATCTGTTTTAAAGATGCAGCTTCAGGGTCTATAAAACTTGAGAGAGAGAGAAACATCTTTATGCCAATATTTTGGCTCTTTGACACTAGAAGTTTGTAAATCAATATCAGTTTGCTTTTTGTACTCGCAAAAAAATCGGTGAATGAGAGGAGTTGTAAATTATTTAAATGTCTCTTAGTAACACGTGACATGGAGGATATGATGTGATGAATGCATCGTCATTCATTTATTTTTATCATTAATCATCTATCATATTTTTTTGCATGTCCAAAGTAAATAGGAAAATAATAGCAGAGGAAGGGAAATATTGTGAAATATATTTTGGCAATGACTGCATGATTACAAAACTGTTTTTCTTAATAGAGTTTGAGGCCAATTGATCAGGATAATGTTCGGTCATAGATAAAGAGAATATTATTATAATGACTTACAGTCACCCAAGGATAAAATTCATTCCAGTGTTATTTGCAAATATCCAGGACTGTCAGTTGGTATTTCCATATTTAGGTTGACAGATCCATAAATAAACTGGCATTTCAATATTGCTGTAGTCAAAATATATACTTTATGTCAATATACATAACCTGAAATATTAGCATCTTTCATTATACAATTAAAATAAATCATAAATTACTTTGAGCCAGAGAGACTGTTTAAAAAAACACACCAAAAAACATCATGCCATTAAGCAATAAATATAACCCTAATTATTGATCATTTCTGGGATATGAATACATGTATTACTTCCTTGTTTTAATATTTTATCTTATCGTATAAACAAAATGTCCATCACTGTTATTTATACAATTATTTGCTTTCTGCCTTGCTGATTTCACTTTACTGGAATAAAGAGTCCTATATTACAGTACTGTATGCCCCCTCCCTCCCACAATAAATGGTCTCCCCCTGCCAATTTAAAATACTCAACCAAAAACGAAACCTGACACTTTATAATGTGATGTAATTTTTTTGTTTATGTTTAAAATTTGTATTATCATGCCACAAACAGATGGTCTTTCATCACACAACAGGTCTTTAAACTTTGTATCATACGATGTCTCTAAAATTCAGTTAATCTCAAAATTGCTCATTTTGCACGTGGACCTTGTGCACACTAAACGTGGTCCGATAAAGTGTAAACAAGTGTGTCACATTGTACCTTGGCTAAAGCACTACTCAATTCACAACTGAAATCTGATGTAAACATAATGCCAAGATTGTCAGAGGCTGAGAGAAATAGAGCTATCGGGATGTTGCAAGTGGGTGTATCTGTCTTTGATGTTAGTAGGACGTTTAACTGTAGTAGGGACACAATTCATGAACTCGCTACACGTTTCAGGCTGACTGGTGATTTGCATGATTTTCCTAGGTCAGGTAGACCAAGAGCCAGTGGAATGACCATACCATTGTCTTAAGTTGACACACCTACGTAACAGGTTTAGACCTGTGATGTTGACGGCACCTGTGTATAACGTTTGTTCACAAACCATACGCAACCAATTGCGTGAACAAAATCGCCAGATTAGAGCCTGCCGCCCATATACAGGGAGAATAACAAACAAATGCCATGAAAATGAATATCACTAATTTCAAAAACAAAAAAATTCACTGACACAGTTACAGGAAATTCCATTTACCACCCCTGTCATCAAAATAACGTCATTAAAGATTGATACAATGCATGAGTAAGATTATAAGGCATGTTTGTGATCAGAAAACATAAAATTTTAATGTTCAACCATTGATTATATACTCTGATTTCTAGAAAATAGGTAAAATATACTGTGTCAGGTTTCTTTTTTGGTTGAGTATAGTTATTTTTTTAATATTGTATATTCCAGATGGTAAAAATGCAAGAATCAATCCAAAGATCAACAACATGGCTGTTGGATATGAATGAAGCCTCCAAATATGACATGGTCCTTATGTCTGATAGTGTACTTAAAGTAAGTTGCTATACACAAATAAGGTTGACATAGAATCCCAGAGCATTGACATAGAATTTCGGAGTAAAGTAAGTTGCTATACACACAGATGGTTGACATAGAATCTGGGATTAAGGAAGTTGCTATACACAAAGAAGGTTGACATAGAATCTCGGAGTAAAGTAAATTGCAATATACACAGATGGTTGACATAGAATCTCAGAGTAAAGTAAGTTGCTGTACACAAAGAGGGTTGACATAGAATCTTGGAGTAAAGTAAGTTGCTATACGCAAAGAAGGTTGCATAGAATCTCAGAGTAAAGTAAGTTGCTATATGCAAAGAAGGTTGACGTAGAATCTCAGAGTAAAGTAAGTTGCTATACACATAGAGGGTTGACATAGAATCCCGGAGTAAAGTTAGTTGCTATACACAAAGAAGGTTGACGTAGAATCTCAGAGTAAAGTAAGTTCCTATACGCAAAGAGGGTTGACATAGAATCTTGGAGTAAAGTAAGTTGCTATACACAAAGAAGGTTGCATAGAATCTCAGAGTGAAGTAAGTTGCTATACAGGAAGAGGGTTGACATAGAATCTCAGAGTAAAGTTAGTTGCTATGCACAAAGAAGGTTGCATAGAATCTCAGAGTAAAGTAAGTTGCTATACACAAAGAAAATTGCATAGAATCTCAGAGTAAAGTAAGTTGCTATACACAAAGAAGGTTGACATAGAATCTTGGAGTAAAGTAAGTTGCTATACACAAAGAAGGTTGACATAGAATCTCGGAGTAAAGTAAGTTGCTATACACAAAGAAGGTTGACATAGAATCTCAGAGTAAAGTAAGTTGCTATACACGAAGAGGGTTGCATAAAATCTCAGAGTAAAGTAAGTTGCTATACAGGAAAACGGTTGCATAGAATCTCAAAGTAAAGTAAGTTGCTATACAGGAAAACGGTTGCATAGAATCTCAGAGTAAAGTAAGTTGCTATACACAAAGAAGGTTGTCATAAAATCTCTGAGTAAAGTAAGTTGCTATACAGGAAGAGGGTTGACATAGAATCTCAGAGTAAAGTTAGTTGCTATACACAAAGAAGGTTGACATAGAATCTTGGAGTAAAGTAAGTTGCTATACACAAAGAATGTTGCATATAATCTCAGATTAAAGTAAGTTGCTATACACAAAGAGGGTTGCATAGAATCTCAGAGTAAAGTAAGTTGCTATGCACAAAGAGGGTTGACATAGAATCTCAGAGTAAAGTAAGTTGCTATACACAAAGAGGGTTGCATAGAATCTCAGAGTAAAGTTAGTTGCTATACACAAAAAGGGTTGCATAGAATCTCAGAGTAAAGAAAGTTGCTATACACAAAGAAGGTTGACATAGAATCTTGGAGTAAAGTAAGTTGCTATACACAAAGAGGGTTACATAGAATCTCGGAGTAAAGTAAGTTGCTATACACGATGAGGGTTGCATAGAATCTCAGAGTAAAGTAAGTTGCTATACAGGAAGAGGGTTGCATAGAATCTCGGCGTAAAGTAAGTTGCTATACACAAAGAAGGTTGACATAGAATCTCAGAGTAAAGTAAGTTGCTATACACGAAGAGGGTTGCATAAAATCTCAGAGTAAAGTAAGTTGCTATACAGGAAAACGGTTGCATAGAATCTCAAAGTAAAGTAAGTTGCTATACAGGAAAACGGTTGCCTAGAATCTCAGAGTAAAGTAAGTTGCTATACACAAAGAAGGTTGTCATAAAATCTCTGAGTAAAGTAAGTTGCTATACAGGAAGAGGGTTGACATAGAATCTCAGAGTAAAGTTAGTTGCTATACACAAAGAAGGTTGACATAGAATCTTGGAGTAAAGTAAGTTGCTATACACAAAGAATGTTGCATATAATCTCAGATTAAAGTAAGTTGCTATACACAAAGAAGGTTGACATAGAATCTCGGAGTAAAGTAAGTTGCTATACACAAAGAAGGTTGACATAGAATCTCAGAGTAAAGTAAGTTGCTATACACGAAGAGGGTTGCATAAAATCTCAGAGTAAAGTAAGTTGCTATACAGGAAAACGGTTGCATAGAATCTCAAAGTAAAGTAAGTTGCTATACAGGAAAACGGTTGCATAGAATCTCAGAGTAAAGTAAGTTGCTATACACAAAGAAGGTTGTCATAAAATCTCTGAGTAAAGTAAGTTGCTATACAGGAAGAGGGTTGACATAGAATCTCAGAGTAAAGTTAGTTGCTATACACAAAGAAGGTTGACATAGAATCTTGGAGTAAAGTAAGTTGCTATACACAAAGAATGTTGCATATAATCTCAGATTAAAGTAAGTTGCTATACACAAAGAGGGTTGCATAGAATCTCAGAGTAAAGTAAGTTGCTATGCACAAAGAGGGTTGACATAGAATCTCAGAGTAAAGTAAGTTGCTATACACAAAGAGGGTTGCATAGAATCTCAGAGTAAAGTTAGTTGCTATACACAAAAAGGGTTGCATAGAATCTCAGAGTAAAGAAAGTTGCTATACACAAAGAAGGTTGACATAGAATCTCGGAGTAAAGTAAGTTGCTATACACAAAGAGGGTTACATAGAATCTCGGAGTAAAGTAAGTTGCTATACACGAAGAGGGTTGCATAGAATCTCAGAGTAAAGTAAGTTGCTATACAGGAAGAGGGTTGCATAGAATCTCAGAGTAAAGTAAGTTGCTATACACAAAGAAGGTTGTCATAGAATCTTGGAGTTAAGTAAGTTGCTTACAGGAAGAGGGTTGACATAGAATATCAAAGTAAAGTAAGTTGCTATACACAAAGAGGGTTGCATAGAATATCAGAGTAAAGTAAGTTGCTATGCACAAAGAAGGTTGACATAGAATCTCGGAGTGAAGTAAGTTGCTATACAGGAAGAGGGTTGACATAGATTCCAGAGTAAAGTAAGTTGCTATACACAGAGAGGGTTGCATAGAATCTCAGAGTAAAGTAAGTTGCTATACACAAAGAAGGTTGACATTGAATCTTAGAGTAAAGTAAGTTGCTATACACAAAGAAGGTTGACATAGAATCTTGGAGTAAAGTATGTTGCTATACACGAAGAGGGTTGCATAAAATCTCAGAGTTAAGTAAGTTGCTATACAGGAAAACGGTTGCATAGAATCTCAGAGTAAAGTAAGTTGCTATACACAGAGAGGGTTGCATAGAATCTCAGAGTAAAGTAAGTTGCTATACACAAAGAAGGTTGACATTGAATCTTGGAGTAAAGTAAGTTGCTATACACGAAGAGGGTTGCATAAAATCTCAGAGTTAAGTAAGTTGCTATACAGGAAAACGGTTGCATAGAATCTCAGAGTAAAGTAAGTTGCTTTACACAAAGAAGGTTGACAATTGAATCTTGGAGTAAAGTAAGTTGCTATACACTAAGAGCGTTGACATAGAATTTCGGAGTAAAGTAAGTTGCTATACACACAGATGGTTGACATACAATCTTGGATAAAGGAAGTTGCTATGCACAAAGAAGGTTGCATAGAATATAGGAGTAAAGTAAGTTGCTATACACACAGATGGTTGACATAGAATCTCTGAGTAAAGTAAGTTGCTATACACAAAGAGGGTTGACATAGAATCTCAGAGTAAAGTAAGTTGCTATACAGGAAGAGGGTTGACATAGAATTTCAGAGTAAAGTAAGTTGCTATACACAAAGAGGGTTGCATAGAATCTCAGAGTAAAGTAAGTTTCTATACTCAAAGAGGGTTGACATAGAATCTAGGAGTAAAGTAAGTTGCTTTACACAAAGAAGGTTGACATGAGACACAGAGTAAAGTAAGTTGCTATACACAAAGAAGGTTGTCATAGAATCTTGGAGTTAAGTAAGTTGCTTACAGGAAGAGGGTTGACATAGAATCTCAAAGTAAAGTAAGTTGCTATACACAAAGAAGGTTGTCATAGAATCTTGGAGTTAAGTAAGTTGCTTACAGGAGGAGGGTTGACATAGAATCTCAAAGTAAAGTAAGTTGCTATACACAAAGAGGGTTGCATAGAATCTCAGAGTAAAGTAAGTTGCTATACACAAAGAAGGTTGACATAGAATCTCGGAGTGAAGTAAGTTGCTATACAGGAAGAGGGTTGACATAGATTCCAGAGTAAAGTAAGCTGCTATACACAAAGAGGGTTGCATAGAATCCCAGAGTAAAGTAAGTTTCTATACTCAAAGAGGGTTGACATAGAATCTAGGAGTAAAGTAAGTTGCTTTACACAAAGAAGGTTGACATGAGACACAGAGTAAAGTAAGTTGCTATACACAAAGAGGGTTGACATGAGACTTGGAGTAAAGTAAGTTGCTATACACAAAGAGGGTTGACATGAGACATGGAGTAAAGTAAGTTGCTATACATAAAGAAGGTTGACGTGAGACACAGAGTAAAGTAAGTTGCTATACACAAAGAGGGTTGATATAGAATCTCAGAGTAAAGTAAGTTGCTATACACAAAGAAGGTTGACATAGAATCTTAGAGTCAAGTAAGTTGCTATACACAAAGAAGGTTGACATGAGACACGGAGTAAAGTAAGTTGCTATACACTAAAGGGTTGACAGGAGACTCAGAGTAAAGTAAGTTGCTATACACAAAGAAGGTTGACATGAGACACGGAGTAAAGTAAGTTGCTATACACAAAAGGGTTGACAGGAGGCTCAGAGTAAAGTAAGTTGCTATACACAAAGAGGGTTGACATGAGACATGGAGTAAAGTAAGTTGCTATACACAAAGAAGGTTGACGTGAGACACAGAGTAAAGTAGGTTGTTATACACAAAGAGGGTTGATATAGAATCTCAGAGTAAAGTAAGTTGCTATACACAAAGAAGGTTGACATAGAATCTTAGAGTAAAGTAAGTTGCTATACACAAAGAAGGTTGACATGAGACACGGAGTAAAGTAAGTTGCTATACACAAAGAAGGTTGACATGAGATTCTGAGTAAAGTATGTTGCTATACACAAATCAGTTAAATATGTTATTTTGTAAGTTGAACAATGGTGTAATTGTCCATGGTCATGTGACATCTGCTGGAGATACTGATAACATACCATTGGTTTTTATCCAGACGGATTTTTTCTGTTTGCAAAAACAAACTGTAATCAACTATATATGTTTAATTGCACAATTTTTCCCATCTTCTGTTTATATAGGTCTAGTATCACATATGTTTACATTGTCCCCCAATTCTTTCTAATGCACACTGCTTAGCCATTCACATCAATCAAAATGGGGATGGGAAACTGGCTTCATTATTTTAACCAGCAATTGATCTGACGCGAGAATGACTATCGCTCCACCCACTTGTCACATGACATTAATTTTACTAAACCTGAACCACCTGCCCACGTAAATTATGATGTAGTGTTTACTTAGACATCATCAGCTTGTCTAAGGAAAGTGACTGGGCTTGAACCAATACCAAACATTGATTGGATTATCAGCTTGTTTGACTGTCGATTGACCCATCAAATAGAAGAATGATTTGCAGAGCATGATATATTCATTATTATGATAATGAACATGATATTCATTATTTTAAACATGGTATCCATTATTTTTTTATCAATTCCCACAAATTAGAATGGAGAAATTGGTAATCATTTTTAACATGTTATTACCATCAAATAAAATGGAGATAGATAATATCATCTTGGTGACATGGTATTTATTTATAAGTGTTATTTCCCATCAAGTAAAATAGTGGAGCATGTGGTCCAGTAGTAGAGTATCAGACTCGGGTTGGAGGGTCGTGGGTTTGATTATCTGCCACAGCAATGTGTGGTGTCCCTGAGCATGACATTTTATTCACATATGCTTAGTACTGGTTCTACCCTTGAAGACCTTGTGCATGAGATGTCTTAAGTTGTTTCACAATTCAGGTAAAATAAATAAAGTAGAGTGAAATAGGGAAGAAGAACATTTTAACCATAGTATAATTTTGTAACAAATATTTTAAATGGCAATTCCCACCAAAGAGAATAGGGATTTATAATAAATATAGTACTCTTTTCTTTTTTATGTTCTATTCCAAATTTAGTACAATGAACAATATTGTATTTAACATTTTCTCCAGCTAAGCCACATTTAGAAGATTAGAGCTGGGTGATGATAATGTTTGTAATAATATTTGAGAATATCTCGAGAGCTGGTTTACTTATATTATACAGTTTGTTGTCCTTTGAGACTGATGCAATTTTTAAACAATATGCTGTTTAGGGATGCTAGTTTTAAGTTTCACATAGTTAAACTTCAGTGTTCTCTGCAACTTCTGGACAATTCCCAGCAACAAACACAAAAAAAATCTTGTTTCTGACACTTTCTTCAAATTTTCAGGCTTCAGCTTCATGAATGAATTGATAACCCAATCTCTATAGGCTGTCTTGTCTGATGCTTATAAGTCTCTTCAAATGGCTTTTTCCTTCTATCTATACTGTCTCTTGATTCTAATTACTTCATGTTTTCTTTTTTACTTCTCAGCTGCTTAAAACACTCAGAAAGAATTATTTCACTCACCAGGCTACTTTCAACACTCTCTTAAAGTCTTAAAGTGTCACTTCTTACCAGTCTCTTATTTGCTCTCTCCACCAGACTTGCTTAAATCTATCAGATTTCTAATGCAATTTCAGGTCTATCTTCATAGTGTATTTTCTGTAGTTTTTGATGATTTACCTACATAGTTATTATTGTGTAAGCTTCACTGTTTTCTTCTTTCTTACAACTTGTTTATCTTCAGAGTTACTTTAACACAGATTTCACAACTGCATCAGCCATTTCCTGCTTTTTTTTGCAGTCTGATGTAACTAGTGAGTTGCATTTTCTGACATAATTTTAGAAGAAGTGGATGGTGAATCAATAAGTATCTCAATAATTTCAACTTTTATCCGAGGTGTGCTAAATTGGAAGAACTGTATACTTTTTGTAGTTGTCTGTATTTTGATGCTCTAATAAAAACTTGTAAACATGCTCTTTCTTTCTGATTCTTCAGTGGTATTGTCATTGTGTGAAATATTTTGCTGAGAATGTTTTTTGTTTTGTTTCTTTATATATGCATTTGCCACTTTTGTGTTAATTTCACAGTTACTTGTCACTTACAACTGCAGTTTAAAAATTTTTTATGTCCCCCCCAAAAAAATTTTTGGGTGGCATATAGTATAGCAGCATCAGTCCGTCCGTCCTTCCATCTGGAATTTTTTTCCGGCCTGTAACTTCATCATGCATAGATGGATTTTGTTGATACTTGCTCCAAATGATCAACATAACATGACGACTTAGGGCGAGTAAGACCCACATTCGTACCTCAAAGGTCAAGGTCACAATTTGAGTTTGTTTGACAACACTTTGAGTCTGTGTGAGATTTCGTTTCCAGCCTGTAACTTTGTCATGCATAGATGGACTTTGTTGATACTTGTTACAAATGATCAACATAACATGCCGACGTGTTGCGAGTAAGACCCACACCCGTACCTCAAAGGTCAAGGTCACAATTTTAGTTTGTTTGGTAACACTGAGTTTGTGTGAGATTTCGTTTCCAGCCTGTAACTTTGTCATGCATAGATGGATTTTGTTGATACTTGCTACAAATGACCAACATAACATGATGATGTGTAGTGAGTAAGATCCACACCTGTACCTCAAAGGTCAAGGTCATAATTTGAGTTCGTTTGACAAAACTTTGAGTTTGTACGAGATTTCGTGTCCGGTCTGTAAATTTGTCACGCATAGATGGGTTTTATAAATACTTGCTACAAATGATCAACATAACATGACGACGTGTCACAAGTAAGACCCATACCCATACCTCAAAGGTCAAGGTCACACTTTGAGTTTGTTTGACAACACTTTCAGTCTGTTTGAGATTTCGTGTCTGGCCTGTAACTTTGTCATGCATAGATGGATTTTGTTAATACTAGCTACAAATGACCAACATAACATGACGATGTGTTGCGCGTTACACCAAGAATCCCATTTCAAAGGTCAAGGTCACAATTTAACTTTGGTTGATGACACTTTCAGTCTGATTGAGATTTCGTGTCAGGTCTGAAACTTTGTCACCTATGGATAAATTTCAAAATCACTTGGCTCAATTCATCAGCATTACATTACAAAGTGTCACGTATATGCGTACCTCAAAGGTCAAGGTCACACTTTGAGTTTGTTTGACAACACTTTCAGTCTGTGTGAGATTTCTTGACCGATCTATAACTTTGTCATCTATGGATATATTTTAAAAACACTTGGCTCAGTTGATAAACATGACATAATTAAGTGTCGCATGTAAGACCAAGAAGGTCAATGTTACACTTCCAATTTGTTTGATATTGCATGTCTGGTCTGTGACTTTGTCTTTAACTTGGCTCAATTTATCAAGATGACATGACGACGTGTCATAAGTTAAACCTAGACACGGTCACACTTTGAGTATGTATGACAAAACTTTGAATCTGTTTGAGATTTCAAGTCTGTCCTTTAACTTTATCATACATGGACGCATTTCAAAAACACTTGGTTCAATTTATCAATTGATCATCAATTGATCTGTAACTTACATTTAAGGATTTTAAAATAGCTTGACACAAGTGATCAGCATGTCATGGTAATGTTTCACCTGCATTTAACTGTTGAAATACCCAGACCATTACATCAGATGTCAAGGTCAAGGTTACACAAAGGTCAAGGTCATGCTTAATGTAAAAAAAACATGAAATTGCATGTTTAGTCTGAAACATTAGTCCATTACTCTTGATATTCATGGATGCGTCGCTACCTATTATATCATATATTGTTATTTTTCACAAACCATTTGGGGGGCATGTTATACTTAACAGTGACATTTCTTGTTTTCTGTCTCATGCACAATTCAGTCTAAATCTGACTCCCCAAAGGCTGAGACATAACTGAGGACGGCTGAGCTAAAATGCAGCACTTATAAAATTACCGCATGAACGTCTCTGCAGTGCTGTGAAAGTACAGAAGTTTTACTTTGTGCCAAAATAGCTGTGATTATGATTGTTCCTTCCCTGAATTGGCCTCACTCAGATCATATAATAACTGTCTGAGTTATTTGTCCGTAAATTGTTTTTTTGCTTTATTTGATCTTGTATACTGTGGTATAATACTTTCATTTTTCAAAGAATCTTAACTAAACTTGCACAGTAGTAATATAACCATAAGAAGTTGCCAGGTGTAAAAACCTGCAGGAAAGGAACTTTACCTATGCCAGAAAGAAAAGTCAAGTTCCTTGCTATTTCACGGTCTAGGATGGGGAGGGGTTAAAATTGACTTTTACATTTCTGTTTGTATTTACATGTAAAGTCTCTAAAGATTTTCCTTTTTTGTATTTCCATACTTTTCCATTTCCTTAGCTTTCTTCTTCTTCATTGCATTGAAATTTTTTCTGGGTTGGATAATGTCTGGAGTTCGGCGTCCAATATAGCCATTTTCTTTCTCCAACTTTCATCTTCATTTCACTACCGTTTTTCGTCTAGTTTAGTTTAAACTTATTTTATTTTCAATCTTAACAATATAACACCATATTTGTGAAACAATAAGAATAGGATCAGAACGAAAGATGAATCTTATAAAGTTTCAATTTCTCTCTCAATTTTCTTAACTTTAAGTGTAGTTTGCTGTATTATCCACAGGGATCCGTCACATGCTATGATAGAGGAATAAAAAAAAAAAATGTTTTTTTAAATAATAATTTTTTTTTTTTATATGTTTTTTATGAAATTCAAGTACTTATATGTAAAAAAAAATATATACACACATAAACCATATATAGAGACAAGGGGAAGAACATGGAGAATTTCAATTTTGACCCCAACGTTCTTGTACCCCATGCTATCGCGCCACATTTTCATAATATCCGACTCAAAACTACTCAACTACATGGGCAAAGTATAATACTAACAGAAAATGTATACTTTTACCACTTTAAAATGTATCACAAACTCTTAAATTATGATTTTCTATATACCGAAACGGTTGTGTTTGCAAGTCGGACACGATCGCGTAAAGCATCGACACGGTCGTGTCCATGAGTAAACGGCAATAAATAGCGGTAGAACTTGCTGAAACAGGTTATAATTAATAAGAATGTTAATAAATACACTAACTGTAAACAATAACCAACCTCGGAAAGCTCTATCGGCGAAGAAGTATCATGCCGCAGACATGTGGTATGATGCCCCACCCAGTCATACTGACACCGGGCTGGCCAGTCCTAGAACTATTCTCTTAATGCTGAGTGGCAAGCGAGGAAGCTTCTGGTACCATTTTTTAAGTCTTTGGTATGACCCAGCCGGGAATCGAAACCATGACCTTCTGCATGCAAGGTAGACATCTACCACTAGACCACCGCTGTGGTGTTGTATGCATAGTTAAAGTCATCACAATTAAGCATACTGGTAAATCTGGTATATAGGAGAGAAAGGGATGATTGATTATTCAAATACTTTATTTATTTGACTATGTAAACAACACCAAACACTGGTTGTGTATATTGCAGCTCGTGTGGTTCCGACTAAGAATAGAATCACTGTCAATCTCTGCAGAGGGGTAGTACTCCTCAGAATTAGTGTCCTGTTCATTTTATCATTTTTTGTCATGTTCATTATTGTGGTTAAATTATCAACCCCTGTGTGGTTCCAGGGAGCCATGCGTGATGGCAAGAATAGGATCACTGTGGCTCATACATTTCGTAAGAAGTGACAATTGATTAACACATAGAATTTGCTGAAACTCTGCAGTTCTGCAGGTATCAAGGTTCTAGGTTCATTCTGTATATCCATTTGTTGATCTTTTTTATTTGTACATTAATTTGTTGTTGTTCAACTTGTAGAGTGAACCTGGATCTTCCTTTCTGTTGGCGTTGAATAGCCTATAATGTGTTGGTACTTCGTAAAACCCCATTCATTCATTATATTATGAGATGGCAGTGTTTTTCCTTACACTTTGAAATGAGACTATAGACAGATTGGAGAATTTTTAGGGCCATTTGATTAAATGGTGTGACAAAATTGTAAAATTTTAGGGTCTTGAAAAATTGTGTTCTGGTGTGATGAAGTCATTCTAATTGCATCCATATCAAGTGTATCACTTATCTCATCCATTATGATAAGTTTTTGTCTCGTCTGTATGTAATGAAATGTAAAATGCAGAGTTGCCTAAGTTTACATAACATAATCACTTCTCTAAATTATCTTTTAATTTTGCATAAGAAAAATCTGGGTATAAAATGACTGCGATTATAAAAAAATTGAGACATTATGCAGTTATTTAGAATTTTACATTTTGAAGAGTTTGAAGTAGCCAATATTTTGTATTTTTAAATGTATTGATTGATTTTATCTAGATAATGGTAGAAAGTAGTGTCTTGAAAGTTTTCTTCATATTTTATTTTGTAAGAAGTTTTTCACTTATAGATTATATAGATGTACCAAAATTACTGCATACTGTAACAGGGGAATACCATTTCTGATAGTCAAGCATTGGGGTGCCCCTGTGCTTAAATGACCTGTGCAGAAGCCTACTGTTCATGAAAGACTTCCAAAAACATGCTGGACAAATGGAAAAGGAGATTAATTGGAGTGAGATTTTTTGCTGTAAATTGGGAAGAGGTTTTTGACAGTATATGTATGGAATACCAATATACAAGTGGTTTTGATTCATTTATAAATGATGTTGGATAAAAATGTAAAAACTGATAGCTATCCTCTGCAAATATGTCACTTCGTAGGTAATACTGAATTGTGTTATTTTATATCTGATGTGTTTCCAGTCAAAGACTTTCTTACTCTAGTAAATGATTTGTCTTTATTCAGTAATTCTGCAGAATTCTGCATTCTTTTCAGTTAGAAATTGTGACAACATTTGTATATTCTGCTATATTCCACAGTTTCTTGCCTTATTCTGCTGTTATCAGCCAGCATTGGCAGAATACATTTTTACTATAATACTCGGGACTTTTTATTAGAAGGGAGAACATCTTTGGATAAGTAATATAAACAATTTCCTTTTGGTTTATTGTTTAAAAGTCTCTGGCTGGAATAGTTTATTTAACCTGGATAAGTCATATACAACCTCGTTATGCCATATATAACCTAGTAATGCCATATGTAATATAACCTTGTAATACCATATGTAATGGTGCGTAAAGTAGCGGCAAGTAGTGGCAGTCAACCGTGTAAATGGGTATTTACACAGTTTTACTGCACCGTCAGTCATAGTTTCCGCTTAGAAGAGAGGAACTGGAGGTTTTTTACAAGTTTGCTATTGAGAGTAATCCTTGGAAGGTATTTGGTTTTGACTTTGTATCTTTGCTGATTTATACTTTAGAGTATCTGGTCTTTATGTCTGTAGCTTTATTTTGGCTTGTCATTCGATATTTTGTAATTTATTCACGGTTTCCTTCGGGCTATCAAACAAGTTGGAATTTCACCTCTATGAGAAAATAACCATTTGCTAACCATTGCATACACTTTAACTTTACAGCATGAATGCAACAGTTTGAGCACGGGAGATTGTTAAGAAGGTAGTCAGTAGGAGCGCATCCTTTGTAAGTAATCTCATTTATTTTATATTTTGTAATGACTAGTCTCGTGGTATATATACTTTCGGATAGTATCAGATCCGTCTACATTCAGTTTGTAACTATATTTCTTGTAATGTGATATTGGGACACAAAGAATTTAAGGTTTTATCTTGTTTATAATAATTTGAATGCTTCTTTGTGTTGGCCTTTTTATTCTATGTTTACTATGTAAATTAATGTAAAAATGGAAAGTTTCAATGTAAATGTTGGCATGAAGAGTAGAAGATTTAATTGTTTATTGCAGGACGTTGTCATATACTGTCTTCAACGTTTCCGTCAGTAAATGTGGACGCCACGCCATACCACCTAGCAAGCGTGAAGGGAATATTGATTTTTAATGCTTGATTTAATATGCTTCCCATACACTGAAATAAAAAAGATAACGAAGAACTCATTGGTCGTTAATATAGAACCCCTGAGTGTACCTGGTAAATCCATATATGACCTAGTAATACCATATAACATGGTAATGTCATGAATAACCTGGTAATGCCATATATAACCTGAATAAGACATATACAACCTGGTAATACCATATAAAACCTGGTAATGCCATATATAACCTGGATAGCCCATATACAACATGGTCATACCATGTATAACCTGGTTTTGCCATATATAACCTGGTTATGCCATATATAACCCAGATAAGCCATATACAACCTGGTTATACCATATATAATCTGGAAATGCCATATATAACTGGATAAGCCATATACAACCTGGTTATGCCACATATAACCTGAATAAGCCATATACAACCTGTTAAAGCCATATATAACCTGGTAATGCCATTATAACCTAGTAATACCATATATAACCTTGTAATACCATATACAACCAGATAATGCCATATATAATGTAATAATGCCATATATAACCTGGATAAGCCATATATAACCTGGTAATGCCATTTGTAATCTGATAATGCCATATATAACCTGGATAAGCCATATATAACCTGGTAATGCCATATATAACCTGAGTAAGCCATAAACAACATGGTAATTCCATATATAACCTGGTTATGCCATATATAACCTGAGTAAGCCATAAACAACATGGTAATTCCATATATAACCTGGTAATGCCATATATAACCTGTGTAAGCCATAAACAACATGGTAATTCCATATATAACCTGGTTATGCCATATACAACATGGTTATGCCATATATAACCTGGTAATGCCATTATAACCTAGTAATACCATATATAGCCTGGTAATACCATATACAACCTGATAATGCCATATATAATCTGATAATGCCATATATAACCTGGATAAGTCATATATAACTTAGTAATGCCATATATAACATTTTAATGCCATATATAACCTAGTTATACCATATATAACCTGTTTATACCATATACAACCTGATAATGCCATATATAATCTGGTTATACCATATACAACCTGATAATGCCATATATAACCAGGATATGCAACATATAACCTGGTAATGCCATGTATAACCTGAATAAGCCATGTACAACCTGGTAATGCTATTATAACCTAGTAATACCACATATAAGCTGGTATAACCATCTATAACCTGGATAAGCCATATATAACCTAGTAATACCATATATAACCTGGTTATACCATATACAACCTGATAATGCCATATAAAACCTGGATATGCCACATATAACCTGGTAATTTCAGATATAACCTGAATAGGCCATATACAACCTGATAATACTATATATAATCTGATAATGCCATATATAGCCTGGATAAATCATATATAACCTGGTAATGCCATACATAACCTGAATAAGCCATATACAAACTGGTCATACCATATATAACCTGGTATTGCCATCTATAACCTGAATAAGCCATATACAACCTGGTAATACCATATATAACCTGGTATTGCCATGTATAACCTGGTAATGCTATCTATAACCTGAATAAGCCATATACAACCTGGTAATACCATATATAACTTGGTTAAACCATATATAACCTGATAATGCCATATATAATCTGATTTTACCATATACTATCTGATAATGCCATATATAACCTTGTAATGTCATATATAACCTGGATAAGCCATATACAACATGGTAATGCCATATATAACCTGGATAAGCCATATACAACATGGTAATACCATATACAACCTGGTAATGCCATTTGTAACCTGGATACACCATATATAAACCTGATAATGCCATATATAACCTGGATAAGTCATATAACCTGGTAATGCCATATATAACTTAATAATACCATATATAAACCTGATAATGCCATATATAACCTGGCTAAGCCATATATAACCTGGTAATACCATATATAACTTGGTAATACCATATATAACTTGGTAATACCATATATAAACCACCTGATAATGCCATATATATAACCTGGATAAGCCATATATAACCTGGTAATACCATATATAACTTGGTAATACCATATATAAACCTGATAATGCCATATATAACCTGGATGAGCCATATATACCCTTGTAATGTCATATATAACCTGGTTATACCATATATAACTTGGTAATACCATATATAAACCTGATAATGCCATATATAACCTGGATAAGCCATATATAACCTTGTAATGTCATATATAACCTGGTAATACCATATAAAACCTGGTAATGTCATTTGTAACCTCGATATGCCATATATAAACCTGATAATGCCATATATAACCTGGATAAGCCATATATAACCTGGTTATACCATATATAACCTTGTTATGACATTTGTAACCTGGATACGCCATATATATAAACCTGATAATGACATATATAACCTTGATTAGCCATATATAGCCTGGTAATACCATACATAACCTGTTAATACCATATATAACATGGTAATGCCATTTGTAACAAGGATACACCATATATAAACCTGATAATGCCATATATCACCTGGATAAGCCATATTTAACCTGGTAATGCCATATATAACCTGGTAATGATGTGTAACCTGGTAATGCCATAAATAACCTGAATAAGTAGTATACAACCTGGAAATACCATATATAACCTTGTAATGCTATATATATATAACCTGGTTATGCCATATATAACCTGGGTGTGCCATATATAACCTGGTAATACCATATATAACCTGGTAATACCATATACAACCTGATTATGTAATATATAAACCAGAGAATACCATATACAACCTGGTAATGCCATATATAATCTGGTCTTACGATAACTAACCTGGTTTTACCATAACTAACCTGGTAATGCCATATATAACCTGGTAATGCCATGTATAACCTGGTAATGCCATATATAACCTAGTAATGCCATGTATAACTTAGTTATGCCATATATAACCTGAATAAGCCATATACATTCTGGTAATGTCATATATAACCAGGGAAAGCCATTTATAACCTGAATAAGCCATATACAACCTGGTATTGCCATATATAACCTGATTATGCCATGTTCAACCTCATAATGCCATATATAACCTGGTCTTACCATAACTAACCTGGTTTTGCCATAACTAACCTGGTAATGCCATATATAACCTGGTAATGCCATGTATAACCTGGTAATGCCATATATAACCTGGTAATGCCATGTATAACTTGGTTATGCCATATATAACCTGAATAAGCCATATACATTCTGGTAATGTCATATATAACCAGGGAAAGCCATTTATAACCTGAATAAGCCATATACAACCTGGTATTGCCATATATAACCTGGTTATGCCATGTTTAACCTGGTAATGCCATATACAACCTGAATAAGCCATATACAACCTGGTAAAGCCATATATAACCTGGTAATGCCATTTATAACCTGGTAATACCATATGTATGTGGTAATGCCATATATAACTTAGTAATACCATATGTACCTGGTAATGCCATATATAACCTAGTAATGCTATATTTAACCTGGTTATACCATATGTACGTGGTAATGCCATATATAACTTAGTAATACCATAATAATGTACCTGGTAATGCCATATATAATCTGGTAATACCATATGTACCTGGTAATGCCATATATAACCTGGTTATACCATATGTACCTGGTAATGCCATATATAACCTAGTAATACCATAATATAACCTGGTAATGCCATGTTTAACCTGGTTATACCATATTTATTGATATATATACTGATTTGCCCCTTTTCTTCCATTCCATGTATACAGAATAAAATTTAAAAAGCATGCTATTAAGGCATGGTTTGTTGATAACAAAATAATCTTGCTGGCTGCTGTCCTTCAGTTTAGACTAGGGACACTGGGTTCGACTCTCAGGAGGTTAATACACATGTTATCAATACCATAGCTTTAGAAGTGTGCTTCCTTTTTATTTTTTTATTCGATTTTTTTCCAATGAAGAATGAAAATGTTTTTTATGTTGACATTGATCCACCTCCTACAGGTTTGCTTCAAGTTGTTTATGCACTATACCTATGATCAACCATCAGATTCATTCCAACGCTGCAAATGTCAGCACGCTAATACATATCCTTTAATGTAAAAATGGATAGCATGCTGTTACTGCAATGATTATTGATGATAAAAAATAATCCTGTCTGAAAGATAAGACCATGTGTTAGACTTAGACTAGGACAGTATGCTGGACTCCCTAGGGGATTAACAAACTTCATCAATACCATAGCTGCAGAATAAAACCTGTACATATGTACAAACCAGGCCCTGTTGTCATCAAGATTACCATTATCTGTTATAAGATTATTAAAAGAATTATAAACAGTTTTTAATAGTTATCATTTGTTTTATGTCTTTAGTAAGGAACAATGGGCAGTTTTAACATGGCAATAACCAGCAATACATCGGTAAAACAAGGTAAAACACTTAGTTCACCAACTGTGAAAACTGATCTGTAAGAATCAAAGAAACAGATCCAGGTATATTCTATTATAACTTTATATTTTTAACTAGTGAGAAAGTTTGCCAGTGACTTACAGAAGGATGGTGGTTCTAATCGGACTAGTACATGATGTCTTTCTTAGGTTAGTATATGCAGTTGAGGTCTTCCCCCACTGTTATATCTGGCAGACATATATGACATACTGGTATTCTGTGTTAAACATGGTATGGTGGAAGATTCCTTTTTGTCTGGATTCCTTTGTCAGGCCGTGTCCCAGCACCAGATGCTGGGCCATCTTCACATTAGTTTCCTGCAGGGGAATTTCTTCCTAGTCTGAAAATAAAAAATAATTAATATGTACTTTTTTTGTATGTGTGTGCACAGTCATATGTGAATGGTAATATATACTTAAATATGTATCTGTACATTGCACAATACTTATCATAAATGGTAACCTACCAAAGTTCCTTTTGGTGCCCTCAGTGTCTGCTGCAGAACTATCTTGGTAGCTGTCAGGACAGAGCCCGGTCACCAGCTGGCAGTGGGGACTCATCCAATTCATCATCATGGAATAAACTTTTCTGTAGGCTGAAAATAAAAAGAGAAGAAATATGTAGTTTTTTGTTATGTATGTGAACAGTCATATATGTATGATAATAAATTATATGCTTACCTACATATTACATTGTTCTTTTCACTAACTACAGTCACAAGGGATAAGCTACCAAAATGGCTTTCCATGCTGTCAGGGCTTCAAACTTAGAAGTGGCTGTGTTACAAGGGAGCTCACAGGGATTTTGAAAATATTTATCAGATCTTGCAATCTATTTATCAAATTAAAGATAACAATTAGGCTATGCAATTTAAACAGCACCAACAACCCATGGTGCAGAAATGGAGTATGAATAAGATTAGGGTTAGCTATAATATAGGACAATGTCATCTCAGATTAATACTTAGTACAGTGACTGTCAAACCTGTGTATGCTGCCACCTCTATTAAGCAGTCACTTATCTTAAGCAGCCACATTTTCTATTTCCCATTTCTATGCTTTCAGAGTAAATTAACCTGTATTAAGCAACAACCTGTCTTAAGAGGTCACTTTTGCTCCTTCCCATGACTGGCTGCTTAAAACAGGTTTGACTGTATATGGACTGCTCAATCGACTCGTTAAGCTCAAGCTTGTAACTTGTTTTTCTACTTGGGTTTGAACAGCCAAAATGAATGGTGTAAAGATAAAAAATAAGTT
This sequence comes from Panopea generosa, assembly GCA_029582155.1. Taxonomy (NCBI): domain Eukaryota; kingdom Metazoa; phylum Mollusca; class Bivalvia; order Adapedonta; family Hiatellidae; genus Panopea; species Panopea generosa. Next base: position 712,129 of record CM055904.1, on the reverse strand, counting down.
GTATACTTTGTGATTTAAGGTCTGACGTTTGAAGTTGGCCAAAAACATTTTTGTCTCATAACCTTGGCACCTTGTTTGGGTCTGTGGCAAAAGTCCATTTCTTGGTCAATTTTGTTTATCTACAGTTGAATATTTTCTTTTTGGAGTTAATAGACACAAAATAATCACATTGATATTTATCTTTATGACGTGTTAAAAAAGAAACAATCTCTATGTGATTAAAGCAGGATTATCATTAACACATAATTATTATGAACATAAAAGCACAATTGACTATTGAACATATGATTAAAATGCAAATATAGTTGGTAATTAAATCAGCAAACTATTTCCTATGTGTTATTGATAAATAAATAATGCAATGCTCAATAAAAATAGGAAAAAAACATCTACAATGAAGATATATAAAATTAACATTAAAATTGCATAATAAATCACTGAAATTTTTACAGTTTCAGGGCTGTACAAATTATTTTTTAGTTACTTGTCCTGAACAAAAAGCAACTTGTCCAGGTTTTTATATACATTTAAAAATGTGTACCAGTCTAACCCATAATAAAGATGCTTATGCATTATTTTCAACCTGGACAATTTCAGATGGTAATTTTTTCTTCTTGAAACAAATAGACAGTTTTAAATGTGTTTTAAATTCAATAAATACAATATAAATTACTTTTTTTGTTTTATTTATTCATCATAAATACTTTTGTCTAAAAGCATAGCAACATTGCATCATGATATAGTTAAAAATCTAATTAATAAATATACTATGATATTCTGATATTTACATTATGTATCACACTTCTTGGCGAGTGTGTCCGTTATCCTCTAAATAAATTAACATTATTATAATAGCTATTTACACTACACAGCTGAGCACATTTCTCTGCGACAGAAAATTCTTCAAAAGTTTTAAAACTTTATAACTCACTTTCATGAAATTTTCAAAACTTAGTTGAACTTTGGTTATTGAAGTGTTTAATTTTACAGCTGAACAGTCACTTCACTAAAAGCTCTAACTATAACCTGAAGCTATATCCAGATACTTGTTGACTAAAAGCTCTAACTATAACCTGAAGCTATATCCAGATACTTGTTCACTAAAAGCTCTAACTATAACCTGAAGCTATATCCAGATACTTGTTGACTAAAAGCTCTAACTATAACCTGAAGCTATATCAAGATACTTGTTGACTAAAAGCTCTAACTATAACCTGAAGCTATATCCAGATACTTGTTCACTAAAAGCTCTAACTATAACCTGAAGCTATATCCAGATACTTGTTCACTAAAAGCTCTAACTATAACCTGAAGCTATATCCAGATACTTGTTGACTAAAAGCTCTAACTATAACCTGAAGCTATATCAAGATACTTGTTGACTAAAAGCTCTAACTATAACCTGAAGCTATATCCAGATACTTGTTCACTAAAAGCTCTAACTATAACCTGAAGCTATATCCAGATACTTGTTCACTAAAAGCTCTAACTATAACCTGAAGCTATATCAAGATACTTGTTCACTAAAAGCTCTAACTATAACCTGAAGCTATATCCAGATACTTGTTCACTAAAAGCTCTAACTATAACCTGAAGCTATATCAAGATACTTGTTCACTAAAAGCTCTAACTATAACCTGAAGCTATATCCAGATACTTGTTGACTAAAAGCTCTAACTATAACATGAAGCTATATCCAGATACTTGTTCACTAAAAGCTCTAACTATAACCTGAAGCTATATCAAGGTACTTGTTGACTAAAAGCTCTAACTATAACCTGGAGCTATATCTTGACACTTGTTCACTAAAAGCTCTAACTATAACCTGGAGCTATATCCAGATACTTGTTCACTAAAAGCTCTAACTATAACCTGAAGCTATATCCAGATACTTGTTGACTAAAAGCTCTAACTATAACCTGAAGCTATATCCAGATACTTGTTCACTAAAAGCTCTAACTATAACCTGAAGCTATATCCAGATACTTGTTGACTAAAAGCTCTAACTATAACCTGAAGCTATATCAAGATACTTGTTGACTAAAAGCTCTAACTATAACATGAAGCTATATCCAGATACTTGTTCACTAAAAGCTCTAACTATAACCTGAAGCTATATCAAGGTACTTGTTGACTAAAAGCTCTAACTATAACCTGGAGCTATATCCAGATACTTGTTCACTAAAAGCTCTAACTATAACCTGAAGCTATATCAAGGTACTTGTTCACTAAAAGCTCTAACTATAACCTGGAGCTATATCTTGACACTTGTTCACTAAAAGCTCTAACTATAACCTGGAGCTATATCCAGATACTTGTTCACTAAAAGCTCTAACTATAACCTGAAGCTATATCCAGATACTTGTTGACTAAAAGCTCTAACTATAACCTGAAGCTATATCCAGATACTTGTTCACTAAAAGCTCTAACTATAACCTGAAGCTATATCCAGATACTTGTTGACTAAAAGCTCTAACTATAACCTGAAGCTATATCCAGATACTTGTTGACTAAAAGCTCTAACTATAACATGAAGCTATATCCAGATACTTGTTCACTAAAAGCTCTAACTATAACCTGAAGCTATATCAAGGTACTTGTTGACTAAAAGCTCTAACTATAACCTGGAGCTATATCTTGACACTTGTTCACTAAAAGCTCTAACTATAACCTGGAGCTATATCCAGATACTTGTTCACTAAAAGCTCTAACTATAACCTGAAGCTATATCCAGATACTTGTTGACTAAAAGCTCTAACTATAACCTGAAGCTATATCCAGATACTTGTTCACTAAAAGCTCTAACTATAACCTGAAGCTATATCCAGATACTTGTTGACTAAAAGCTCTAACTATAACCTGAAGCTATATCAAGATACTTGTTGACTAAAAGCTCTAACTATAACCTGGAGCTATATCCAGATACTTGTTCACTAAAAGCTCTAACTATAACCTGAAGCTATATCCAGATACTTGTTGACTAAAAGCTCTAACTATAACCTGAAGCTATATCCAGATACTTGTTCACTAAAAGCTCTAACTATAACCTGAAGCTATATCCAGATACTTGTTGACTAAAAGCTCTAACTATAACCTGAAGCTATATCAAGATACTTGTTGACTAAAAGCTCTAACTATAACCTGAAGCTATATCCAGATACTTGTTGACTAAAAGCTCTAACTATAACATGAAGCTATATCCAGATACTTGTTCACTAAAAGCTCTAACTATAACCTGAAGCTATATCCAGATACTTGTTGACTAAAAGCTCTAACTATAACCTGAAGCTATATCCAGATACTTGTTCACTAAAAGCTCTAACTATAACCTGAAGCTATATCCAGATACTTGTTGATTAAAAGCTCTAACTATAACCTGAAGCTATATCAAGATACTTGTTGACTAAAAGCTCTAACTATAACCTGGAGCTATATCCAGATACTTGTTCACTAAAAGCTCTAACTATAACCTGAAGCTATATCCAGATACTTGTTCACTAAAAGCTCTAACTATAACCTGAAGCTATATCCAGATACTTGTTGACTAAAAGCTCTAACTATAACATGAAGCTATATCCAGATACTTGTTCACTAAAAGCTCTAACTATAACCTGAAGCTATATCCAGATACTTGTTGACTAAAAGCTCTAACTATAACCTGAAGCTATATCCAGATACTTGTTCACTAAAAGCTCTAACTATAACCTGAAGCTATATCCAGATACTTGTTGACTAAAAGCTCTAACTATAACCTGGAGCTATATCCAGATACTTGTTCACTAAAAGCTCTAACTATAACCTGAAGCTATATCCAGATACTTGTTGACTAAAAGCTCTAACTATAACCTGAAGCTATATCCAGATACTTGTTCACTAAAAGCTCTAACTATAACCTGAAGCTATATCCAGATACTTGTTGACTAAAAGCTCTAACTATAACCTGAAGCTATATCAAGATACTTGTTGACTAAAAGCTCTAACTATAACCTGGAGCTATATCCAGATACTTGTTCACTAAAAGCTCTAACTATAACCTGAAGCTATATCCAGATACTTGTTGACTAAAAGCTCTAACTATAACCTGAAGCTATATCCAGATACTTGTTCACTAAAAGCTCTAACTATTACCTGAAGCTATATCCAGATACTTGTTGACTAAAAGCTCTAACTATAACCTGAAGCTATATCAAGATACTTGTTGACTAAAAGCTCTAACTATAACCTGAAGCTATATCCAGATACGTGTTGGCTAAAAGCTCTAACTATAACCTGAAGCTATATCAAGATACTTGTTGACTAAAAGCTCTAACTATAACCTGAAGCTATATCCAGATACTTGTTGACTAAAAGCTCTAACTATAACCTGAAGCTATATCCAGATACTTGTTGACTAAAAGCTCTAACTATAACCTGAAGCTATATCCAGATACTTGTTGACTAAAAGCTCTAACTATAACCTGGAGCTATATCCAGATACTTGTTGACTAAAAGCTCTAACTATAACCTGGAGCTATATCCAGATACTTGTTGACTAAAAGCTCTAACTATAACCTGGAGCTATATCCAGATACTTGTTGACTAAAAGCTCTAACTATAACCTGAAGCTATATCCAGATACTTGTTGACTAAAAGCTCTAACTATAACCTGAAGCTATATCAAGATACTTGTTCACTAAAAGCTCTAACTATAACCTGAAGCTATATCCAGATACTTGTTCACTAAAAGCTCTAACTATAACCTGAAGCTATATCAAGATACTTGTTCACTAAAAGCTCTAACTATAACCTGAAGCTATATCCAGATACTTGTTGACTAAAAGCTCTAACTATAACATGAAGCTATATCCAGATACTTGTTCACTAAAAGCTCTAACTATAACCTGAAGCTATATCAAGGTACTTGTTGACTAAAAGCTCTAACTATAACCTGGAGCTATATCTTGACACTTGTTCACTAAAAGCTCTAACTATAACCTGGAGCTATATCTTGACACTTGTTCACTAAAAGCTCTAACTATAACCTGAAGCTATATCCAGATACTTGTTGACTAAAAGCTCTAACTATAACCTGGAGCTATATCCAGATACTTGTTGACTAAAAGCTCTAACTATAACCTGAAGCTATATCAAGATACTTGTTGACTAAAAGCTCTAACTATAACCTGAAGCTATATCAAGATACTTGTTCACTAAAAGCTCTAACTATAACCTGAAGCTATATCCAGATACTTGTTGACTAAAAGCTCTAACTATAACCTGAAGCTATATCAAGATACTTGTTGACTAAAAGCTCTAACTATAACCTGGAGCTATATCAAGATACTTGTTCACTAAAAGCTCTAACTATAACCTGAAGCTATATCCAGATACTTGTTCACTAAAAGCTCTAACTATAACCTGAAGCTATATCAAGATACTTGTTCACTAAAAGCTCTAACTATAACCTGAAGCTATATCCAGATACTTGTTGACTAAAAGCTCTAACTATAACCTGAAGCTATATCCAGATACTTGTTCACTAAAAGCTCTAACTATAACCTGAAGCTATATCAAGATACTTGTTCACTAAAAGCTCTAACTATAACCTGAAGCTATATCCAGATACTTGTTGACTAAAAGCTCTAACTATAACCTGAAGCTATATCAAGATACTTGTTCACTAAAAGCTCTAACTATAACCTGAAGCTATATCAAGATACTTGTTCACTAAAAGCTCTAACTATAACCTGAAGCTATATCCAGATACTTGTTCACTAAAAGCTCTAACTATAACCTGAAGCTATATCAAGATACTTGTTCACTAAAAGCTCTAACTATAACCTGAAGCTATATCCAGATACTTGTTGACTAAAAGCTCTAACTATAACATGAAGCTATATCCAGATACTTGTTCACTAAAAGCTCTAACTATAACCTGAAGCTATATCAAGGTACTTGTTGACTAAAAGCTCTAACTATAACCTGGAGCTATATCTTGACACTTGTTCACTAAAAGCTCTAACTATAACCTGGAGCTATATCCTGACACTTGTTTAGTTCCATGGTTCTTGTTTGCTGTTTTGTGGCCACTGATGTGTCGACCACCCTTGCCACATGACATCCAGTGAGATATTGCCTGATCTGGATCAAAGTCGGTCAATGAAAAATTTTGGACTAGCCCGGGACAAGTAGGTTGAAAAATCTACGTGCCCTGGCTGAAAAATAACTTGCCCTGATCAACGGTTCACACGCCCAGATTTTTATTAACAATACACCTTGCGGTATAATATGAAATATGTAAACATAGACTTAAATGTATTAATTATGTAGGGTTAGCTCCCCATAACATTATGTACAAGTTTTAGAGTTTGAATAAGACCGGGAGAAGTGATTTAATTTCAGGGACAGCTGACTACCTCTCTATCAGTATGCCCAACTTACCATGATGTATTTAATCTTTGTTCGTGTCTGGCATTATCAACTTCACCAGGTGAGGATTAAAAACCCGAGTCCTTGTTTTTTTCATGCCAAAATTCATATAGTTTATAATGTTAGACACTAAAATGGTATTCTATTTGGTGTCATGTTAATACTTTATTTAATTCATATATATTCATTTTCATTAGGGTTAAATTAGTTCCATCCAGGTCAAAATGTATAATTTTATATAACGACTTCACGTGCCTGATAAACTTGCATTGACGTGATAAACTTATGTTTACCAGGCAGGCACTTTATCAACAGAAATAAAATTAGGTGATTTATTTTTACACCCCCAACAAAATATCCAGACTCTGCTTATATTATACATTGATGTAGTTGATAAGCATATTATTTTAAACGTTTGTCATAGGTAAACGAAATTCACAAACTATCGCCAGGAAAATTCACGACTAAGAACAAGGAATATCAGGATAAAAAGCAGGATCCACGGATAATTTAACAGAATACAGTCAACACAAAGAAACGACGACTTAAGCAGAAGCAGAAGAGATGCATTGAACAGACGACACATGAAACATTGGAGGGAACATCGTATGAAGCCCGGGTGTCGACCATATGGGTGAAATAGATGAAGAGGATGTAAAGGAAGTTGCACAACTGCTTGTGTCATACCAATTGAAATAGATTCGCATATAATATTTGATTTGGAAATAACAGGGTTTGGTATGTATTATTGAAACTATCATTTCGTGAATTGATTAATATGATAATGAATAAATGAGTGCAACTTTTTTTATTTTTTCATTTATTAGCATTATTGATAAGTTATAAATAAATGTAAATATCTATATATATACTATATATCGCACTTATACATTTAGTTGCATTCC
>CM055904.1:685289-704316 GCA_029582155.1 Panopea generosa | reverse complement strand
ATAGGCATATATAGTCACAACAGGGGACAAGTATCTATGCCCGGAGTGTGGAAAAGCATTTCCAAGTCAATGTAATTTACTTAAACACAACATGAATGTTCATCAGAGGATACTGAAACTGACTTGTCACCTTTGCCGCGAAAGGTTTGCTAACAAGGCTGTACTAACGGCTGATGTCGCCAAACATTGTGGTCCGAAACCATTTCAATGTCAAAAGTGTCGACATCAATTTTATTATGTGAAAAACCTCCAAAGGCACCAACCAACAATGAAACAGTTGTAGAGACATTGGACCATACATGTACTTCATGCCTAAAGGCGGTCAAAAGTAAAAGGGACTGAAACAGCACATGCTTTTTCACATTGAACTTTCGTATGTGTTTACAGTGTGTGGGAGAATATTTATCTGGAAGTCTAGTTTCCGTGCACATATCAAAGTGTGTCTTACATAAAACATTTTGCTTGTTTCCGCGAAGTTTATCTGAAGCTTATCTTATTTGCTCAACATATTTATTTTCAGTAAAGACATCTATGTCTTACGGTAAGATTAACCATTTTAATATTTAATAAATTTTAATAAATTTGATAATTGAAAAAAAAAGTTTCTTTTTTATTATGTTATCTACTATTATCAAAAAATAGGGTGGTCTCTTGATTGATACATTTTTCATTATGCAAATATTTCATTTACATACTTCAATGTTGTTTTATTGAAATGTTGTTTTAGTGCTTACCTTTCTACTTTAGCAATTCAATTGCAACAATTTTCAAATTGTATTTTCCAGGGAGCCATATGCGTGATCACTGTGCTCGTGCATGTCGTAGGAAGCGACAATTTGAGTAATACTATACAATTTGCTGAAACTCTGCAGTTCTGCAGGTATCAAGGTTCTAGGTTCATTCTGCATATTCATTTGTTGATGTTTTTTTTTTTAATTTGTATGTTAATATGTTGAATTGTACATGTAGAGTGATCCTGGAACCTTCCTTCATGTTGGTGTCAAATAACCTATAATATGTTGGTACGCCGTAAAACCCGATTCGTTTAAATTATGTCGTCATTTATTCATATATACTAGAATATCGTAGATAAGCCTACTGCGAAAATCATATTTTCATAGCAAGGCTTTGTCATCGAAATAATTGCACCAGGGCCTGATCGAAGTTAAAGTATTACAGTGCCGTTTGTGCTCATTGAAAATGCTTATTGTGTATTATTTTCATGAAATATTTTAATCGTTCCATTTTATTGTAAGTTGCATACTATATTTGTTTAACTTAAACGGTTTTAAATACATAACTTTATTTATTTATTTGTGTGGTTTCAGGTAAGACTGAATATGATCACTGTAAATCTCAATACATATTTTCCCTCATTTTTTGTGTTCATTATTGAAGTTAATTATCAACCCCTGCGTGGTTCCAGGGTGTCACATAAGTGTTGGTAAGGCTATGATTCATTCATACCGTTAGAGATAACTGCTTCAGTATTGGTTATAACTTGCTGAAACACTGCAGTTCAGAAAAATCAAGGTTCTGTGTGTATTATGCATATCAAGATTTTTTTAATTTGTTTTCTTTTTACTGAGATCGAGTTTATATTATTTTGTTCCAGATTGCATTATATAACATTTAATATATTAATTTATTTACGTTCATAATCAGTCTTTGCATTTATATATAAAATTGTTTTTGTTTGATTAAACCAATCTGAATATGATGTCGTTTGTATACTTTTTTTCCAATGAATATATTATATCGTGTGTGTATCAAAGTATACATGTTATTATTTTGTTTTATTGTAATGTAAAACCACAACTTCTTTAAAAGTAAATACGTTTTAGTTTCATGAAACTTGTGCATGCACGCCAGCACTAAATGACGAAATGGGTTATACCGTATGAACTATATTTGGTTAACCAAAAAAAAACAAAAAAACAAACAACAATAATTAACACTGATTCATACATATGAATGCAGGTTATTAATTACGCTTTTAATTCTGATGAAAAATAAAAGTGAAGCACATGGTGTCAATATAAATATATACACGAATTGTGATCCAAACATACGCTGTTCATGGGATGCAACATACACATGTATGAATTTAAACAACGGCGTATTTTGCAATCTCTTGACAAGCATATCTGCCATGTATATCCGTAGTACGAACAAGTACTATTTTAATTCTGCTTCAAATAGTTTTTTCTCTGGCACACCGAATCTTAAAGAGGGTTATATCCGTGACTCGTCCATTTGTAGTGATATTTTGATATATGTATCATGTACCCCATCTGCAAAGTTTAACCTACGCTTATTAATTTGTAAAGGTGAATTTATTGAAGTTTTCATTATGTTTTGGCAATGTATACTCCAGGAGAGAATGTGCTACAAGTCTCTTGAAGAAAATGTGCCAATAATTGTTCATGCCAATGTCTTTTCTTTATAGATGATAACGGAGAATCAAATTTTCTTTTTGTTGTTCTTAATAACATTGCACTAGGTGAAAGTGAAATAAATTTACGTTTCTGCGGTTGTGGCTGCTTATTTAAGGAAATGGCTTATTTTTTTCTGGAAGGCATTTTACCGGGAAAGGAAAAATCATAATAAAGGACTCACTTTGCTGAGTTTTTATTCAATGAACCACTTTAACTGTTATAGTTTTACAATACAAAGTCTCGTGTTTTAGCGTACACGTGTAACTGACAATATCTATATTTGTATTTTCCCTGCTGGGAACACATCTATTCATTTATGGCATACAGTTGACGAAAACCCTGATATATTGTCGTACACATATAAATTTCAAAACAAGGAGGTCTTAAACGTACGAATCAAGTGTAATTTGAAAATAGTTGGTGGTAAAAACAGTACTGACAGTAAAATTCATGAAAACACAGCGTGATATCATAGAAAAAGTCCAAAAGAAGGTGCCATTTAGTGAATATGGATTTCGGTACATGTAAACACTCTCGGTTTTCTTGAATTGCATCTTTTGTGGTGATAGCTTAGTTTAAACATATTTTATTGCTTTTTAACATATATATATATATAAATATATAAGCAAAAGGGTTGGGCCACAAGTTCTACCAACATTAGTTACGGCCCTTCCCTACACAAAATGAATTACAAATACTCAAAATGACAATTGCAGATAAACAACATATTATAAATAAAACAATTTGATTTAGATATTAGATAACTATTATAGAGAAAAAGGATTTAGAAAGAAAGAAAAAGGAAATTGGAAATAATGGTTGTATGATATAATAATAAGGTAATCTAAATATACCCTAACATTAGAAGAATCGTCATCAGGCCGACTTTTTATGCACATATATTGTTTAGTTAATTAATATCAAATCGTTTTGAGTCTTTAATAAATTGCTGCACAGATGTGAATATAAATGAGTTTTCATCGCCAGTATAAGTGTCTTTACCGAACAGTAAAGTATGATGACTGAGAGGATGAAATCGACGTGTAGTTCTAAAAAGTCGGATTTGTTCATTTGAGAATATAATACATTTCATAAAATAATGCTCGACGTCTTCTTTTTCGTTACCACAACCCGGGCATCTAGAATCTGTTGTTAGCCGATTTGTAAATTTATCAAAACCTAAATTACTACACCCATTTCTAATGCGTGCGTGTATTAAAGATAACTTTCTATTTCCAGTAAGATAATACTGAGGCACTGGTTGTACGCTAAAGAAATTGGTGACTAAAATACGTTTGAAGGACATTAATGATTCTGAGCAACGTATGTGTAGAGGAAGGGTGTTCCAATAAGAAATACACGAGGGAATAAATGAATTTGCATATAATTGTGTTCTCATATTTGAAACTATGTAATCGGATGCATTTCTAATGTTGTATGGTATATTAACGCCTATTGTTTCAGGAAATAAATTATTAAGATAGTCCTGTAATAAACCAGTTTTAATTTTATATGTCGTAATTAATTTTTGATATTTTCTTCTCTCTGTGACAAAGACAGCCATCCGATTTCGGTATACAATTTTTGAATAGACACAGAACGAGTTAATCCTGTATCAATATGCGCTGCTTCATTTTGTACTTTCTCCAATTTGCCTTTTCGTAATGAGTGCAACAATCCCAAACAACTGATGCATACTCTAGAGTGGGTCTGAGAAATGAAATGTATATTTGGTTGAGTGATTTTCTATTTAACAGGAATTTAATTTTACGCATCATTCCCAAAATCTTACAAGCCGAATTTACAATGTTTTCTATATGATGGTGCCACTTTGCATTATGACTAAAAGATATGTCTAAATGTTTGTGTTGATCAACAAATTTTACTGGGACATTATCAAAAATTAAAAATGGATAAGAAACATTTTCATTTAGTGTGAACATAATTGCTTCTGTTTTGTTCGGGTTAAAATTAACTAACCACTGCTTGGACCACTGCGATATGACAGTAAGATCGTGATTAAGAATACCTTCTAAATCTGGTAAGTTAGAAGCTGAAGATGCAAGCGATGTATCGTCTGCAAAAATACGAGATATATTTAAGAGATGTTCTGCAATATCGTTAATGTACACAAGAAAAAATAAAGGACCTAAGACCGAACCCTGGGGAACACCAGCAGATGTTTCCTTAATATTTGACACACTTGAACCAATAAAAACCTTTTGTTTCCGTTTCACTAAATAACTTTCGATCCATTTCAATATATCTCCTCTTATTCCATTTTGCCTTAACTTGAATAATAGACCTTTGATCCAAACTCGGGTCAAATGCCTTTGATACATCACAAAAGATCATACAAGTATATTGTCTGGAATCCAATCCTTGAGCAATTTGGTTATAGATGTCTATGAGTTGGTAAACTGTCGAATGTCCCTGAAGAAATCCGGATTGCAATGTGTAAATTAGTTTATTTTCAATCAGAAAATTATAAATGTGTTTGTAGACAACTCTTTCCATAAGTTTACCAACACAGCTTAATAAAGATATTAGCCGATAATTAGATGGCACGTTTGGATGACCCTTCTTAAAAAGAGGCATTACAATAGCTGACTTCCATGACTCTGGAAATTTACATTCAAGTAAGGATTTATTAAATAACATAGACAGGGGTTTAGATATAGTGTGTTTTGTAAACTGTAAAATTCTGTGACTATTTTTGTCTTCTCCGACATCTTTATTTGAGTCTAAAGTACCGATAATATCAATTATGTCTGATTCAGTAATGATCATGTTTGCAATGGTATTATTAGTTTTAAGGATACACTCTGGAAGTAGAGTATTGTTGTTTATATTTTCATCTATTGTTGAGATGGAGACGAAATAGTCGTTTAAGCAGTTAGCTTTATCTGCATCATTAAAATAGACTGAATCCTCATCATTAACTGATGTATATTTTAGTGGAGGAATTATTTCTGAGTTTTTGTTAGATTTAATAAACTGTTTAAGTAGTTTCCAATATAATTTAGAATTTGACACATTCGCATCTAAAACAGTGTTTTCCATATTATTAAAGTATTGTTCTTTAGCATGTGTTTTCAAATTATTAACCTTATTCCTTAATTGTTTGTATTTGTATTTTGTCCATGCTTCTATCCTGTTGAGTCCTTACGGCCTTTGTCTTTTGTCTGTCACGTTGTCTTGAATGTCGTCTTATTTCTGAGTCATACCATGGTTTGTTATTTGGTCGAATTTGTACTTCTTTAGAAGGAATACAAGATTGCATAAAAACTAAAATAGATTCAGTAAAACGCTCACAGGCCAAGTCTACAGAACATCAAAAAATCCCAGTTAAAATTGATTATCAATTCGTTCATTTTCTCATTATCACCCCGATTATAAAACCAACCTGTCGAGTAACAATAGTGGGTAAAATATTAACAAAAGGGATAAAAACATATGTAGCTTTATGATCACTTATTTCGTTTGGGACACGTAAAGTACCAGAATTCAAACTGGTATATGCGTCTGAAATTATAATTGGGTCAATAAGAGTTGATGAGGTACGCGTTGTTCTGGTGGGTTCAGTTATAACATTAGTTAAGTTATTGATAAGCATGACATTCTTTAAGTGATAATTATTTATATTAAATTGATCTTCATTTATGTCGCCGACGATGACAATATTTTTGGATAGATCAAGTGATTTTTCTATACTTATACTGAAATAGTTCCAAAATGAAACAGGCGTATTAGGAGGACGATACACATTACAAAGTAAACAGCTTTCCCGCCCGTAGTTCACCTCTACCCATATACTCTCAACAAAGGGACATTCTAAAATTAACATTCGTTTCGACATAAGCTTAGTAGATATATAACTTAGAAGTCCACTAGAGTGTGCAGTGTTATCTTTACGAAATGGTTCAGAGTATCCGTCTAAATCAATCCCAGTAATATCGGTCGTTAAATGAGATTCTGTAAAACAAATAATATCGAAGTCCAATAAATGTTGCTTTATATACTCTAGTTTGTTTCGGATACTACGTATGTTTGAAAGTAAAAATGAAAGACAGTGTTGTCGGATTGTAAAATTTAGTCGTTTAAGAAACATCAACAAATAAAACATCAATGGAGAACTTTTAAACACATGTGCCATCAAAACGTGATGATTTCTATTGTAAAAATTTCCGATAGCCACCCTCCATGCATTTACATCACTACCCATTGGGTAACATCACAACACATATATAAATGAGTGACAATCGGAAAGATGTGCATTCTAGAAGCATCGCCAACAAACAACCCTTCCAAACAAGAGTAAAGAGAAAAAGATGAGAAAAGAAAGAGATTGTAGTATATGAATGAGAAATGTAAAAAGCAAATAATCAGATTAAGAAAAATGAAAAATGGTGACATTGTATTCACCAATATTGCTTGAAGAGCCAAACATTTACAAACAGATAATAAAGTGAAATGAAAATTATATTGTGTTGAATCTATATGCTTAAATCTAACGATTGTATAATTAAATTAAGAACGTACCCTCAATGGCATAATACACACACCCATAATAGCAATACAGACGTACCTATCATGTACTATATACACACCCGTGATAGCAAAACAAACGTACCCATAATGGCATAATTTAAACACCCAACATAGTAATACAGATGTACCCACCATTGCACTATAAACACACCCATGATATCAAAACAGACGTACCCATCATGTCATTATATACACACCACCATGGTACAATACACACGTACCAATTATGTCATTATATACACATCTATCATATCAATATAGACGTGCCATCGTTGGTGCAATATTCGAACAATATAGACGTACAGTCGTTGTGCAATATTCATACAATATATACGTACACCTCATGACACTATACACATCATCATGGCGCAATATACACACAATGCATTATATACCCACGGCACAATAGACACACTCATCACAGCAATACAGGCGTACCCATCTTGGCATAATATACAAACCAATAAAAGAAATACAGACGTACCATCACTGTGCAATGCATACGCCCATAATAGCAATATAGACGTACCATCAATGCACAATATACACTTAATACGGACGTTCCGACCAATGCCACACTATACACATCCATAATAGCAATACGGACATACATAGTATTATATACACACATATCATAGTACATTAGACATACATTCTTTATACAATACACATTCCCCTCACGGCACAGTATACATATTCATCATATTACAATGTATATACCAGTTTGTTTCAATACACAAATTCATCCTTGTACAGTACTCATAACCATTATGGTACAAATACATATTGACCCCACTTGTTTGGGCAAAGGCGTGACCATGATATATAGAACACACGTATCGCAGTTTATCATATATGCGCATCACATCAAAGCAAAACAATATCATCATGATACAATATAACAGCCAGTATGTGCATAGATACATATTTAGACAGAGATAATCAAAAAATCAATTACAATTTTATACAGAATATTATTTGATATTAATGTTTAATTTTTATCTTTTCTGTTTGTTTGATTGAGCTCAGCACACCACATGGTTATAGCATTTCACTATGTGTCTACCTATTGTGTTAAGTACGCCTTATGGCAACATCACTGTCATTAAAATAGTTCAACATGTATAAGAATTTTTTATGACTCTTTGTTAAGAGTACAACTAAAAAACGTGCACGGTTAACTGACTGAAACTACACTAGCCAGCAAATAAAGCGTGGCATTTACGAAAAATTGTCCAAGTCAGAAGATTTTGTTATAATGGAGCGAGACCCGTTCTTATCCTTGATGAAGATTCGTCAGTCTGTTGGCCAAGCCTGCGAGATAAACTTGTCTCTCACAAGTTGCCTGGCTTTGTGAAAAAGTTGGTTCCGATGATAAGTCAGACCCTCATTAATAAAAACACGATGAAATCGCTTATTGTCCTTGAGTTTGTATCTGCCGCGGAAAAAATTGTCACGAGCTCGGTAAGAAGAAAACTTTACAATGATGGCCTTTGGTCTGCTGTTGACTGACTTGCCGACTCGATGTGACCTGTCAATTTCCGAAATCGAAATTTCAGAATCACAAGCTTTGGCTATTTCAATAACAAGGTTATCTGTGCTCTCCTCGGGTGATTCGGGAAGGCCAACGATGCGTAAGCAGTTGCGCCTACTATATTGTTCGGTTTCATCCGATGAGGTTTCAAGCTTTGCTTTCAGCTGACAGTCTCGCGTTGTTGGTTTCAAGTTCCGAAATTTTCTTGTTCATCGAAAGTGTGACACCTTCTACAATTGACTGTACAAGTGATTCAACCTGACATGTAAGGGTTTCTTTGACCATGCTGGCGATTCTCTTAAAGTCACTATCGGCAAGATGAACAGGCTTGGTTTTAAGTAGTGGTGTTTCTATTATGTCTGATATATAGGAGGAGTCTAATTCACTTGCATGTTTATTTTTCTTCTCGGGATTTAGTTCAGCATCCGTGAATAGTGACGATAATTTCCGTTTCTTGATGTTCATCTCATCAACTGTCATTGGAGTTGATGCATTACACTGATCGGGATTCATTTTGGTATACTTAGTGTTGACTAGTACAGAGTAACAGCAATGATGCGTAAACTTTGCTCTTCAGTATAGAGTTTCAAATTCAGCGTGCCCCCAATTCGTTTAAGGTCAACAAGGGTCAAAGTAAACGTTTTATACAATATTCTATATACACAATAGTCGCACATACAAGTTACTCACGAGTCAAATATATGTTCAAATATGTCCAAGTATTTCCTAAATTACACGTCCTTGCGAAAACAACACTATACAAACGCTAATTCATCAGTTAATTGCAATTATTTACAGTTCGGTGGCTCTAAAAATAAAACACGTCCTACGCCATTTGAGCAAGGGAGGCAACTGTGAGGGTGATAGCTGCAAGGTAGAAATGCACTACCGATGAAGACAATATACTTAGTTACATCTTGGAAGTATTACATTGTTTTATGTGTTATTAATCAAATTATGTCTGTAAACAACATACAAGTTGACGTTATAAGGTGCTAAACGCCAAAATTTGCTTAGTACGTAGCATAAGTAGAGTGCCTCGTATATATGTACGATACATAAGTCGAGTCATTTGTGTCAATTAGCGGTTAAAAATAACATAATACTATCCAACTATTTGAGGTTTTTTATTCAGTTTTTAAGTTACATTGTTGTTAACACCAAACCAAGAAGTGTTTTTTTTTTCGTTTTAGAACATTAATTTCCACCTCACTATGTTGTACGAGATATCGCATCTGTTTCAGACCCGGTTATCATTAGACTACCTATTCCTCGTGTAATACATGTACACTACTTACATTGTACTTTCATCCATCGCGGCTTCGATGGCATAAATTGAAGCTAAATAGTCAACATTGTATATTAATCTTTCCTTTAGCTGTAAAGAGTCGAAGATATCATACGTAGGCTACCCAAGCGGGACAGAAAACAATTTCAGTCAAAGGGACTCACGATGATGGCCGTCATAACAAAATATCCTTTCTTTGTACTGCGTGTTTAACACACAAGATACGAGGAAATTGACATTCCAAAGCACATACTGAAATAATGTACCAGAAGTTACAACTGTTTATCTTCCCAAATATTGCCTGCTCAAACAATTCACTTTAAATATAATTTTTACCTTGATCCTGTTTTCGTTGGGAGCCAAACGTCATGGAAATAACGTTGACGTTATTACTCTGACGTAACGGCTATCCTTATAAAGATGTTTTCGTTGGCGTAAGAACAAAAATAGGTAGGGTATGGTTACGAGTCAGTGGATAAAGATCTGATTGGCACAAACAAGGTCACTGATCTCGACTAAAACACATATATGGTATATTTTCAGACACATATAGTATAAAAGTCGATATATGCAACACACTTTCGTTCAAAACCGAGCATGTTAACACCTTTATCTACTCCAGTGTTGTGTGCACGGTCTCCTGACAACTGTTAGTTGTTGTGTTTGTAAAATCAAATGTAGTTTAAATTCATTATGTTTGTTTTTTACAGTTGACCCTCAGGGCTTCTAGTCGACTGCAAAGTGCTTTTGCTACTGCCGCATCCTGATAATGAGATTCCTATTTTCGTAAACACACATAGGAAAACAATTAAATATATTGCGCGGCTAAATGAGACCATTCTAACTGCTATGACTTCTTTTGACCAGGACGGAAAGGGGATAGACGGAAAGGGTTTACACGTCACGCTATTTGCATATTCAATATCATTTTCAAAGGCTCTATAATGAATGGCATATTAGTATAATGTGTCCGTTTGTCAACTGTTGACAATTGCCATGTACTTCATTTTTAGGAAATACCAATGTTTATGTCCGACGACATGCCAGTTTCATATGGCATTCGTTTTATCTGATACTCAGGTTTTATCCCATATAATGATAGCATGTATACACGCTTACATCCGTGTTAGTAGGAGTGATACCTAATGTTATTAACAAGAAGAACGAACTCGGTTCCGTCTTTAGTAATTAAAGTTTTTAAAAATAATAAAAATCAGAAAATGCAAATAAAGATCTTAACAAAATATAACAAACGCAGACCTGACGACAACGGCAGTGTTTCATGTTATTGTTACGACACATTGCACCGACTTACGCAGCTATACACGAGGCACCTACTTATGCTACGTACTATGCAAATTTTGGCGTTTAGCTCCCTTATAACCTCAACTTATACTTTTTTACAGAAATAATTTGGTATATTGGTATATAAAACAAATATAAAACACGAAAAGTAGTCCCAGAAATGCTTCCGAAATAATAAATTGAGCTTTAAAAGACGTGTTTTCAATCTAAAAGTGGTTCAAACCGTCACAATTCTCGAAATGCTTGAGGAAACGGCCATGTTTCCATTCAAAAACACATGCCCGCTTGAATCTTTAATACAATGCCGCTCGTATCGGCTATATCTTTGATTTGTAAGCGAAAAATTAATATGAAAATAATGGGATTTTTTTTACCTCACTGCCCAACCACGTGTATAAAAACAACAAGAAATACCGTTTTATTGTGTGAAGTCGGCACCGAACATGCGAAGTAGAAGCCGTTTATGTAACATATACAGTGGACGGGGTGCACTTGGACTTCTTAAATGTGTCTTTTACCATAAATCGCCAATATATAACTGATGTAATCTATATACTATATTGCGCGTTGTGTCTAAGATGACCGTGAATGTGGTGCACAATATCACGTCTTTCAGCCATTTACCGGAGTTATACCCCTGTCCGGTCTGCATACACACTCGGCTATTACTGCCAGAGTATTTTAAATGCGTGCTTGCATGATGTAAATATTCTTTCTGCAGTGTAAAAATTTTGATTTGTGTTCCTGAGATGAACCATAGTGGAAGTTAAGATAACTGAAAACGAGATTTTGTGTGAGTAGGCCTATGCGAGCGTTCACAAAAATCTATCGGTTACCTTTCCTTCTTTATATATATAATTCTTTTGGTTATATAAAGTTCATTGATATAAAGATTGACTTTTGATTGTGAGTAAAAGTCGAATTTGTCACGTACCTCCTAAAGGTAACATTAGCAAGTTTTTAGCCAAACTAGGATGTTTGAATATTTATTGTCATTTTATGTCATCGATGGATAAAAGACGATCAGTTTACCACTCTTTCCTGAGAACCAATAAGGTAACCGATAATTTTCCCTTTTGAATCAGCGATGAGAGACGAATGACAATGAGGCGCAATGTCGTATATCTATCGTCACAGAGAGTGTGACAGGGCGGGGATTCAAACTAACGACCCTCGACTGATACTGGTCAAACGCGTTACCGCCTGAGTGTTCACTCCTGGGGAGTCTGCTCGACAGAGCTTCGTACGGAGATTGTGCAACAAAGTTTAACACTATTTTCTCCCATAGCTGTGTGTCTAAATGGTATTTTTTGCAACAACGTTATATCAACTAATTCGAAATGACGTGAACTATTACGTGTTCCAACTTTGAGATGAGCATAGCTGTACGCAAGTGAGTTTCCGTCAAATATCCCAACAACCATGATGAACCCATGTGACTAAATGGTATGGAGTGGTGTAAACAAACGGGGGGACTTCATGCAACGTTTTCTTAATATTTCACGAAACAAAAAGCATACGCCATACGAACCATCGCTGCTATCAAATGGCCATGCAAAACTCGTGTTTTTTTTTAAAAAATGGAACGGAGATTTTTTTTTAATTGTACATATGTTTTGCAGGAATCACTGGGACCCTGTAGTTTGAAGGAGAGTGAATACATTTAAAGTGTTCGAGGTCTTATGGTTTTGACAATTATTACAAATGTCAATATCATAATTATATAAAGTTTAAGATGCCTCCCTACTCCGACTCGTCACATCTACTGCAGGAAGAATACACGGAATACAAGAATGTTGTGCTTCTCTCTCTCTCTCTCTCTCTCTCTCTCTCTCTCTCTCTCTTTATCTGTGTTTCTCTCTCTAGATCTTAGATTTAAAATGCGGGCAGGTAAATAACCAGCGGAGTAAATAACAATTTCAATTTCAAATGATATTATCATACAATAATTGTCAACCACTTTTACTTTTGATAATACCAGGCTATGCAAAGGTAACGCCATGATTCATTTTGTTTAACACACACCTGCGGGTATTTATCCAGGTAATACAGTCAAACCTGTATAAGTGGTCGTCTCTATTAAGCAGCCGCATTCGCTATTTTAGTTTTTAATGCGTTTTTTAGTCTTCGTCCGTCGTTCGTCCTTCTGTGCCTTTGCACATAAGTAAACAATTGTTTCAAAAGTCATCTTCTCTGAATCTGCTCATCCAATTTAAAATCAATAAACACAACATGAATGATCATTGGATAGTCGTCTACCAAAATAGCTAAAACGAACTCGATCCATACGGAACTCCGGTTGTCATGACAACGTAAACTTGAGACAATCAATTTAAAACTATTTTCCTTTAAAACCGGTGGTCAGATTCATAATCATTATGGACAAATTATCAGTATATACTCCTCTACCAAAATTGTGAAAATGAACTTGATTTGTTTAAAAATATGGCCGCCTGAGAACATAGCAACATGTGAGCGATAAAAGAATCATTGTCCTCTTGTTTGAGACTTACAAAGTGAGGCATCGTTGTGAAACACAGTAATGATGTGAATTCAATTGTTTAGTTGATAACGTATCTGTATAGGCTAAACAAATATGTGTATCTACCTGGTGGACTATGGCACGAGCAAATTATGCAAAACATGTTTTTACAGAGGGATGATTACAACTTGTGTTTAAATAAACAGGTTTCCTATAGTCAAGCACAAAATACCAGCATATTTATACATACAACTTGTCAGTTACACAACGCGTGTTTTAAATCACTGTCTGCATTCTCAAGGTTCCGACAATTTTCTCATTTCCGCGTGCTAAACGTGCTTCCATCCGTTGACATTGTACGGCCGCACTGGATGTCATTGCCAGTGAGTTTGTGGTAAATATTAGGTTGTGCTTTAAAAATTAATAGGATTCTTAGTAAATGTGACTATTTCGTATAATAGTTTTGTTAATTAGTTGACCAAAAACTATTGTTAATATGGCGAGCAAATGTATTATTATTTTCCAGCATTTTGGACGTGTTTAGGTCAAGAGTTCGCGAAGCTTTATGATATTGGACCGAAGGTAATAGTATAGTGGAATATATCTAAACCTCTCAGTAAGAAAAAAACGAACGTCGTTTAGGCCATAATGTAGCTCTTCGCCGATATCGTTTGGAAGTGTGATCGTGATACGATAAAAATCTGCCCAGTTCCACTGGAAATTTATATGGTTAGGCTAGTGGTACGGAAATGGAATAGTTCCAGTCGCAGATTAATTGGTAGAATTTTCAAATATTGTTCTAGTTCTAATTTCGGATGTAATTTTTCTGTAGTTCTTTTGTTTAAGTGTTAAGCTGACCATACCAATATTGGCGAACTTGATCTAAGAGGTTTTGTTTCATCAGTTTATTTGTATTTTTAAGATGAATCAGTGGAGTAGCCGACTTAAGTTGGATATGTAGGCAGGGGTAGTATGGTGGGTCTGGGGGTATGCTCCTTCATACAGTTTTTGATATTTGAACTTGAAATGTGGCTTCTGATGCATTTCAAGACATATTTACAGCTATTACTCATGGTTCATATGATGATAAGAAGCCAAAATGATAATTCACCAGCACTACGACACATTTCACCAAGGATTTTGTTACGTCTAGACCATATAAAGAAATATTTTGTTACACCTAGACCATATAAAGAAATATTTAAACAGAGTCTTTAAGTTATTAAGCTCCTATCATTTGGAATAATCTTCCAAAATCACCTGACACAATAAGATTTTCTTAATTCTTGTCATAATAAGTGTGTTAAATGGATGAAATCGAATTAATTAACACCTGAATACTAAAATAATTTGTTTTATCAAGATCAACTAATAAATGAGCACGAACTTATCTATAGTGTAAGTTTGGTTAGGTATTGATTTTATTATATCTCTTTCTACTGATTTATGTATGTGTAACTGTATAATAGTTTTTGTATTTGATATTAACATATTAAATTGTCTGTATATTTAATACATGTATTGTAAATAATAGAGGGCCTCATGGAAGATTAGTTTGTAACTAACTAACACTCTGTAAAGACTGTTATCATTATTATTATTATTTTATTATCGTATCTCGCTAAATTGCACAATTTCATTATACAAGTTGAGTAAAGATTGTTGCAGCTGTGTATATTTCGGCTATTTTGCATGGAAAGGATAAGATAAACGTGTTTTATCGAAGCAGCGTACACACATTCATAACAATTTCCGATTTATGAATTAAATCACAGCCTTGCTATCTATTTCCTGATCACTAAATAGTAATCTGCATAGGCGTAGGAGCAGCATATACCTCATACATCCTCATAAACTCTCTCCTCAGGTTGCACCCCCTTAATATACGCCCATGACCTGCATCAGTAGTAAATCTACGTTTCGATCTGGAAATAAAATGATCCTTGGCTCTTATGTTTAAACTATTCTGAGTTTCAAGTGATCCTGTCTGTTTTTATGTTCCCGCCATTAGACAAATGATAAAGAATAAAATTATCGCTGTACGTCCGTTCGTCCGTGTATCGTCTGTTCGTCCGTATGTCGTCCGTCTGAGGAAACAATTGGTTTCATCAACATATTTTAAAGGGGACTATGTATTTAGTTAAAAAAATCATTTGTAACTGTTTAATGAGTTCTGCCATTTTAAACATTTTTTTTTGGTAAATATTTATTTCCCATCAATCGCGGGAGCATTCGTTTCGACATACACATTTCAAGTTGTCTCTGTGTTTTTCTACAAGCTGGAAATTGAATGTGCTAGGCGGTAGAGCACTTTGGTATTTTACATTTCATAATAAAAAAGGCTCAACCTTGCCCAGAATATGTAAATTTTGTTTCGTGTATTCGTAGAATAAGAGGGGCTATTGTAACCGCCCCGGCTTCGGCGTTGGTTTAGTACTTATTTCCTTAAAAAAATAATTTAGAACAACATTGAAATATTCGAGCGCGCTGTCTCTCCGACAGCTCTTGTTACAGTTTCCAATAGTTCTTATGGCGGCCGGAATGCATTTCCCTTAATTTATTTTCTGTACGAGTTCTAGGTTTATGCATATTATGTGTTCATTGTTTATAAAAACGTGTAGCGCTATTTCATTCATTTTAAAGACCGCGGTGTGGTCTAGTGGCAGAGCGTCCACCTCGCATGCGGAATGTCGTGGGTTCGATCCCCAGCCGAGTCATACCAAAGACTTTAAAAATGGTACTAGAAGCTTCCTCGCTTGACGCTCAGCATTTAGAGAAAAGTTCTAGGTCTTGTCGGCCCGGTGTCAGTATAATGTGACTTGGTGGGGTATCATACCATGTGTCTGCGGCATGATACTCCAGTGTGACAGCGCTCAGAATACTGTCTCAAGTAGACACCGTCGCGTTATGACTGAAAAATTGTTGAAAGCGACGCTAAACACCATACAACAACATCCTTCATTTTAATAGTTTACGTTCTTGTATACATGTAATCGATATCGTATTTTCCGTGCGTCTGGCTTTATTACACTGAGGCCCGAAACAGTATTTCGATGAATTCTTAAACTGTTTGCTTCTACACTAAATATTCGATCTTTGTGTTCGGTATAATTGTGTATTACGAAACTTTAAAAATACTGATTTTTTTATTGGGAAACGCTTCCTGTAATTTAGATTTCGAAAAGAGGAAAAAATATATATAATCTGAACATGTGCACATTTCGTAATTATATCACATCTGAAATGGTGATTTCGCAGTAGTTTACATAGCGCCAATGGCGGATCTACTCTTTAAAATAAACGGCGAACGACTCCCACCCTAACTCCCATATTTAATTAAAATCTACTATATTTCTACCGAAAAACATATGTGCCGTTCAGAAGTCCGTCCCTTGTAAGCTGAAATCCTGGATACACTCTAGCCTGATTAAATAAGGAATGGACAGCTTTTTTATTATTTAGATATCTGATCTGCTGTCCATAACGGGAGACGCAAAATAAAAATCTTTAAAGGGCTCCATAGAGACGTGCAATATGTTGCACTAGGATACACTCCTGCGCTACATGTATTTACCCGACAGTCAAAGGACGAAACTCAGTCCACTTTTCGTCATTCTATGCTGTTTTATTTCGCGATGTTGTAATCATATTCTCGTTTTAAAGTTCTTCCTGAAACAAAACTTTCCTAACATATTGCATAAGTTCCATGCTTTCAATTTCTTTACCGTGATAGACGTAGGACCCCGGTGGGGTGCCACCCCGTCCAATTTACGTCATAGTCTGGGATCCGCCACTGGGTTATCACTTATTACAATGAAGTGTGTGGAGGATTTAAGTTTTTGACCTTTTACGATAATTTACGGATAACAATTAACAACTGGAACTGGACACAATGTACTGTAATGTGTCGACGCACGACAAAGTCACGTGTGCTATATTTACCTGTAGGCTATCTGTTACTTAGCAATGTGTAATCCCTGTGAGTACGATTAACCAGAGCTTATAAATACAAGCGTCTCACCTCGTTCTGTCTCCACTCGTCACGCGTCTGGATACAAGTTAAGTTATTCTACAGATTTCTCTGGCTCGTTAATTTAACTTCAAATAATTTTCATATTTTCAAAGTGATTTTGTGTGTGTATTAGTGCATATTAATCATGGCTTTTCGTAGCGTCGTCAGTTGTGTTAGGTCAGTGTTTGGCGTAGTTCAGGAGTTCGTGTCATCAGCAGTAGGAAGGATGCTCAGCTTGGTAAGAAAACATTTTATTATTTATCACATACCATATGTGTATATCCCTTTCAACAGTTTGCACGAGTCATGATCAAATGAAACATATATATGCACGCGGAAAATCTACCAAAACCTCTGCACTACCAAATTGTGATGAGAAAAGAAGGATCATGTGTCATCCGAGAGATTTTTGCTCATTTCATTGTGTACGCTGTTGACAAAATGATAGCAGATTTCCGAAATCATGTATTAATACCCCAATTCCGACATTTCGAAATTCAAACATGACAATGGTTTAAAAATGTTCAAAATACATCAATAATGCCATACAAATAAAAAGGAGAATTAAAATAAGGCAGAGACAGAGACACTGCGTCGTCTGTGTCTCTGAATAAGGAAAATGAATTTTGAAAGAAGAAGAAACAATGATTATTAAATTTTATAACCGCCATTATGTGAATTCCGTTTTGGAAGTTTTTCCTGTTTCCAATGGTGTCATTATACCACACACTAAAACAACAACCCTCAAACACAAACACACAAACTATAACAACAAACGTTTATATACAGGTATTACACCTAAAACACAAACTATAGCAACAAAAATCCATAGAATTATGTATTGCACCTCAACATTATATATGCCATTTCTTATAAATACTACTACTAGGACAGACCACTGGAAATGAAAGGCAATAGGCCATCCTTAAAAAATGTTTATTTGTTGTGCTCCTACCCAGTAGTTTTGCACATGCGAAGCTAACGCTCTACCCTTAGATGTCACTGCAGTATATGCAGAATACTCAATTCCTGAGGGATGAATTACTTGAAAAAAGAAATAAATTTTGAAAACGTAAACGTCACAAACAGGATACCACAAAAAGTACTAAGAGAATATAAACTGCCTGCCTGCCTGCCTGCCTGCCTGCCTGCCTGCTGTCTGTCTGTCTGTCTGTCTGTCTGTCTGTCTCTGTCTGTCTGTCTGTCTGTCTGTCTGTCTATCTGTCTGTCTGCCCATTCTCTATTTCTGTATGTCTGTCCGCTCCTTTGTCTCTCTCTCTCTTTCTCATATTGCAGTATGCACCCTCTCAAAAAGATTTTTTATTACCTGCAGTGCACATATTATTAATATAGCAGATAGAAGTTCAATGAGTTATTTTACGTGTACTGGGTATGACTCCCAAAAGGATTGCAAGCT
>CM055904.1:651816-684789 GCA_029582155.1 Panopea generosa | reverse complement strand
CTAATATTTACCACAAACTCACTGGCAATGACATCCAGTGCGGCCGTACAATGTCAACGGATGGAAGCACGTTTAGCACGCGAAAATGAGAAAATTGTCGGAACCTTGAGAATGCAGACAGTGATTTAAAACACGCGTTGGGTAACTGACAAGTTGTATGTATAAATATGCTGGTATTTTGTGCTTGACTATAGGAAACCTGTTTATTTAAACACAAGTTGTAATCATCCCTCTGTAAAAACATGTTTTGCATAATTTGCTCGTGCCATAGTCCACCAGGTAGATACACATATTTGTTTAGCCTATACAGATACGTTATCAACTAAACAATTGAATTCACATCATTACTGTGTTTCACAACGATGCCTCAGTTTGTAAGTCTCCAACAAGAGGACAATGATTCTTTTATCGCTCACATGTTGCTATGTTCTCAGGCGGCCATATTTTTAAACAAATCAAGTTCATTTTCACAATTTTGGTAGAGGAGTATATACTGATAATTTGTCCATAATGCTTATGAATCTGACAACCGGTTTTAAAGGAAAATAGTTTTAAATTGATTGTCTCAAGTTTACGTTGTCATGACAACCGGAGTTCCGTATGGATCGAGTTCGTTTTAGCTATTTTGGTAGACGACTATCCAATGATCATTCATGTTGTGTTTATTGATTTTAAATTGGATGAGCAGATTCAGAGAAGATGACTTTTGAAACAATTGTTTACTTATGTGCAAAGGCACAGAAGGACGAACGACGGACGAAGACTAAAAAACGCATTAAAAACTATAATAGCGAATGCGGCTGCTTAATAGAGACGACCACTTATACAGGTTTGACTGTATTACCTGGATAAATACCCGCAGGTGTGTGTTAAACAAAATGAATCATGGCGTTACCTTTGCATAGCCTGGTATTATCAAAAGTAAAAGTGGTTGACAATTATTGTATGATAATATCATTTGAAATTGAAATTGTTATTTACTCCGCTGGTTATTTACCTGCCCGCATTTTAAATCTAAGATCTAGAGAGAGAAACACAGATAAAGAAAGAGAGAGAGAGAGAGAGAGAGAGAGAGAGAGAGAGAGAGAAGCACAACATTCTTGTATTCCGTGTATTCTTCCTGCAGTAGATGTGACGAGTCGGAGTAGGGAGGCATCTTAAACTTTATATAATTATGATATTGACATTTGTAATAATTGTCAAAACCATAAGACCTCGAACACTTTAAATGTATTCACTCTCCTTCAAACTACAGGGTCCCAGTGATTCCTGCAAAACATATGTACAATTAAAAAAAAAATCTCCGTTCCATTTTTTAAAAAAAAACAACGAGTTTTGCATGGCCATTTGATAGCAGCGATGGTTCGTATGGCGTATGCTTTTTGTTTCGTGAAATATTAAGAAAACGTTGCATGAAGTCCCCCCGTTTGTTTACACCACTCCATACCATTTAGTCACATGGGTTCATCATGGTTGTTGGGATATTTGACGGAAACTCACTTGCGTACAGCTATGCTCATCTCAAAGTTGGAACACGTAATAGTTCACGTCATTTCGAATTAGTTGATATAACGTTGTTGCAAAAAATACCATTTAGACACACAGCTATGGGAGAAAATAGTGTTAAACTTTGTTGCACAATCTCCGTACGAAGCTCTGTCGAGCAGACTCCCCAGGAGTGAACACTCAGGCGGTAACGCGTTTGACCAGTATCAGTCGAGGGTCGTTAGTTTGAATCCCCGCCCTGTCACACTCTCTGTGACGATAGATATACGACATTGCGCCTCATTGTCATTCGTCTCTCATCGCTGATTCAAAAGGGAAAATTATCGGTTACCTTATTGGTTCTCAGGAAAGAGTGGTAAACTGATCGTCTTTTATCCATCGATGACATAAAATGACAATAAATATTCAAACATCCTAGTTTGGCTAAAAACTTGCTAATGTTACCTTTAGGAGGTACGTGCCAAATTCGACTTTTACTCACAATCAAAAGTCAATCTTTATATCAATGAACTTTATATAACCAAAAGAATTATATATATATAAAGAAGGAAAGGTAACCGATAGATTTTTGTGAACTCTCGCATAGGCCTACTCACACAAAATCTCGTTTTCAGTTATCTTAACTTCCACTATGGTTCATCTCAGGAACACAAATCAAAATTTTTACACTGCAGAAAGAATATTTACATCATGCAAGCACGCATTTAAAATACTCTGGCAGTAATAGCCGAGTGTGTATGCAAACCGGACAGGGGTATAACTCCGGTAAATGGCTGAAAGACGTGTTATTGTGCACCACATTCACGGTCATCTTAGACACAACGCGCAATATATTATATAGATTACATCAGTTAAATATTGTCGATTTATGGTAAAAGACACATTTAAGAAGTCCAAGTGCACCCCGTCCAATGTATATGTTACATAAACGGCTTCTACTTCGCATGTTCGGTGCCGACTACACACAATAAAACGGTATTTCTTGTTGTTTTTATACACGTGGTTGGGCAATGAGGTAAAAAAAATCCCATTATTTTCATATTAATTTTTCGCTTACAAATCAAAGATATAGCCGATACGAGCGGCATTGTATTAAAGATTCAAGCGGGCATGTGTTTTTGAATGGAAACATGGCCGTTTCCTCAAGCATTTCGAGAATTGTGACGGTTTGAACCACTTTTAGATTGAAAACACGTCTTTTAAAGCTCAATTTATTATTTCGGAAGCATTTCTGGGACTACTTTTCGTGTTTTATATTTGTTTTATATACCAATATACCAAATTATTTCTGTAAAAAAGTATAAGTTGAGGTTATAAGGGAGCTAAACGCCAAAATTTGCATAGTACGTAGCATAAGTAGGTGCCTCGTGTATAGCTGC
The DNA here is from genome assembly GCA_029582155.1 of Panopea generosa. Lineage (NCBI taxonomy): Eukaryota > Metazoa > Mollusca > Bivalvia > Adapedonta > Hiatellidae > Panopea > Panopea generosa. The sequence goes on along the minus strand of CM055904.1, from coordinate 681,904 downwards.
GTAAGTCGGTGCAATGTGTCGTAACAATAACATGAAACACTGCCGTTGTCGTCAGGTCTGCGTTTGTTATATTTTGTTAAGATCTTTATTTGCATTTTCTGATTTTTATTATTTTTAAAAACTTTAATTACTAAAGACGGAACCGAGTTCGTTCTTCTTGTTAATAACATTAGGTATCACTCCTACTAACACGGATGTAAGCGTGTATACATGCTATCATTATATGGGATAAAACCTAAGTATCAGATAAAACGAATGCCATATGAAACTGGCATGTCGTCGGACATAAACATTGGTATTTCCTAAAAATGAAGTACATGGCAATTGTCAACAGTTGACAAACGGACACATTATACTAATATGCCATTCATTATAGAGCCTTTGAAAATAATATTGAATATGCAAATAGCGTGACGTGTAAACCCTTTCCGTCTGTCCCCTTTCCGTCCTGGTCAAAAGAAGTCATAGCAGTTAGAATGGTCTCATTTAGCCGTGCAATATATTTAATTGTTTTCCTATGTGTGTTTACGAAAATAGGAATCTCATTATCAGGATGCAGGCAGTAGCAAAAGCACTTTGCAGTCGACTAGAAGCCCTGAGGGTCAACTGTAAAAAACAAACATAATGAATTTAAACTACATTTGATTTTACAAACACAACAACAAACAGTTGTTAGGAGACCGTGCACACAACACTGGAGTAGATAAAGGTGTTAACATGCTCGGTTTTGAACGAAAGTGTGTTGCATATATCGACTTTTATACTATATGTGTCTGAAAATATACCATATATGTGTTTTAGTCGAGATCAGTGACCTTGTTTGTGCCAATCAGATCTTTATCCACTGACTCGTAACCATACCCTACCTATTTTTGTTCTTACGCCAACGAAAACATCTTTATAAGGATAGCCGTTACGTCAGAGTAATAACGTCAACGTTATTTCCATGACGTTTGGCTCCCAACGAAAACAGGATCAAGGTAAAAATTATATTTAAAGTGAATTGTTTGAGCAGGCAATATTTGGGAAGATAAACAGTTGTAACTTCTGGTACATTATTTCAGTATGTGCTTTGGAATGTCAATTTCCTCGTATCTTGTGTGTTAAACACGCAGTACAAAGAAAGGATATTTTGTTATGACGGCCATCATCGTGAGTCCCTTTGACTGAAATTGTTTTCTGTCCCGCTTGGGTAGCCTACGTATGATATCTTCGACTCTTTACAGCTAAAGGAAAGATTAATATAACAATGTTGACTATTTAGCTTCAATTTATGCCATCGAAGCCCGATGGATGAAAAGTACAATGTAAGTAGTGTACATGTATTACACGAGGAATAGGTAGTCTAATGATAACCGGGTCTGAAACAGATGCGATATCTCGTACAACATAGTGAGGTGGAAATTAATGTTCTAAAACGAAAAAAAAACACTTCTTTGTTTGGTGTTAACAACAATGTAACTTAAAAACTGAATAAAAAACCCTCAAATAGTTGGATAGTATTATGTTATTTTTAACCGCTAATTGACACAAATGACTCGACTTATGTATCGTACAATATACGAGGCATCTACTTATGCTACGTACTAAGCAAATTTTGGCGTTTAGCACCCTTATAACGTCAACTTGTATGTTGTTTACAGACATAATTTGATTTAATAACACATAAAACAAATGTAATACTTCCAAGATGTAACTAAGTATATTGTCTTCCATCGGTAGTGCATTTCTACCTTGCAGCTATCACCCTCACAGTTGCCTCCCTTGCTCAAAATGGCGTAGGACGTGTTTTATTTTTAGAGCCACCGAACTGTAAATAATTGCAATTAACTGATGAATTAGCGTTTGTATAGTGTTGTTTTCGCAAGGACGTGTAATTTAGGAAATACTTGGACATATTTGAACATATATTTGACTCGTGAGTAACTTGTATGTGCGACTATTGTGTATATAGAATATTGTATAAAAACGTTTACTTTGACCCTTGTTGACCTTAAACGAATTGGGGGCACGCTGAATTTGAAACTCTATACTGAAGAGCAAAGTTTACGCATCATTGCTGTTACTCTGTACTAGTCAACACTAAGTATACCAAAATGAATCCCGATCAGTGTAATGCATCAACTCCAATGACAGTTGATGAGATGAACATCAAGAAACGGAAATTATCGTCACTATTCACGGATGCTGAACTAAATCCCGAGAAGAAAAATAAACATGCAAGTGAATTAGACTCCTCCTATATATCAGACATAATAGAAACACCACTACTTAAAACCAAGCCTGTTCATCTTGCCGATAGTGACTTTAAGAGAATCGCCAGCATGGTCAAAGAAACCCTTACATGTCAGGTTGAATCACTTGTACAGTCAATTGTAGAAGGTGTCACACTTTCGATGAACAAGAAAATTTCGGAACTTGAAACCAACAACGCGAGACTGTCAGCTGAAGCAAAGCTTGAAACCTCATCGGATGAAACCGAACAATATAGTAGGCGCAACTGCTTACGCATCGTTGGCCTTCCCGAATCACCCGAGGAGAGCACAGATAACCTTGTTATTGAAATAGCCAAAGCTTGTGATTCTGAAATTTCGATTTCGGAAATTGACAGGTCACATCGAGTCGGCAAGTCAGTCAACAGCAGACCAAAGGCCATCATTGTAAAGTTTTCTTCTTACCGAGCTCGTGACAATTTTTTTCCGCGGCAGATACAAACTCAAGGACAATAAGCGATTTCATCGTGTTTTTATTAATGAGGGTCTGACTTATCATCGGAACCAACTTTTTCACAAAGCCAGGCAACTTGTGAGAGACAAGTTTATCTCGCAGGCTTGGCCAACAGACTGACGAATCTTCATCAAGGATAAGAACGGGTCTCGCTCCATTATAACAAAATCTTCTGACTTGGACAATTTTTCGTAAATGCCACGCTTTATTTGCTGGCTAGTGTAGTTTCAGTCAGTTAACCGTGCACGTTTTTTAGTTGTACTCTTAACAAAGAGTCATAAAAAATTCTTATACATGTTGAACTATTTTAATGACAGTGATGTTGCCATAAGGCGTACTTAACACAATAGGTAGACACATAGTGAAATGCTATAACCATGTGGTGTGCTGAGCTCAATCAAACAAAACAGAAAAGATAAAAATTAAACATTAATATCAAATAATATTCTGTATAAAATTGTAAATTGATTTTTTGATTATCTCTGTCTAAATATGTATCTATGCACATACTGGCTGTTATATTGTATCATGATGATATTGTTTTGCTTTGATGTGATGCGCATATATGATAAACTGCGATACGTGTGTTCTATATATCATGGTCACGCCTTTGCCCAAAACAAGTGGGGTCAATATGTATTTGTACCATAATGGTTATGAGTACTGTACAAGGATGAATTTGTGTATTGAAACAAACTGGTATATACATTGTAATATGATGAATATGTATACTGTGCCGTGAGGGGAATGTGTATTGTATAAAGAATGTATGTCTAATGTACTATGATATGTGTGTATATAATACTATGTATGTCCGTATTGCTATTATGGATGTGTATAGTGTGGCATTGGTCGGAACGTCCGTATTAAGTGTATATTGTGCATTGATGGTACGTCTATATTGCTATTATGGGCGTATGCATTGCACAGTGATGGTACGTCTGTATTTCTTTTATTGGTTTGTATATTATGCCAAGATGGGTACGCCTGTATTGCTGTGATGAGTGTGTCTATTGTGCCGTGGGTATATAATGCATTGTGTGTATATTGCGCCATGATGATGTGTATAGTGTCATGAGGTGTACGTATATATTGTATGAATATTGCACAACGACTGTACGTCTATATTGTTCGAATATTGCACCAACGATGGCACGTCTATATTGATATGATAGATGTGTATATAATGACATAATTGGTACGTGTGTATTGTACCATGGTGGTGTGTATATAATGACATGATGGGTACGTCTGTTTTGATATCATGGGTGTGTTTATAGTGCAATGGTGGGTACATCTGTATTACTATGTTGGGTGTTTAAATTATGCCATTATGGGTACGTTTGTTTTGCTATCACGGGTGTGTATATAGTACATGATAGGTACGTCTGTATTGCTATTATGGGTGTGTGTATTATGCCATTGAGGGTACGTTCTTAATTTAATTATACAATCGTTAGATTTAAGCATATAGATTCAACACAATATAATTTTCATTTCACTTTATTATCTGTTTGTAAATGTTTGGCTCTTCAAGCAATATTGGTGAATACAATGTCACCATTTTTCATTTTTCTTAATCTGATTATTTGCTTTTTACATTTCTCATTCATATACTACAATCTCTTTCTTTTCTCATCTTTTTCTCTTTACTCTTGTTTGGAAGGGTTGTTTGTTGGGCCGATGCTTCTAGAATGCACATCTTTCCGATTGTCACTCATTTATATATGTGTTGTGATGTTACCCAATGGGTAGTGATGTAAATGCATGGAGGGTGGCTATCGGAAATTTTTACAATAGAAATCATCACGTTTTGATGGCACATGTGTTTAAAAGTTCTCCATTGATGTTTTATTTGTTGATGTTTCTTAAACGACTAAATTTTACAATCCGACAACACTGTCTTTCATTTTTACTTTCAAACATACGTAGTATCCGAAACAAACTAGAGTATATAAAGCAACATTTATTGGACTTCGATATTATTTGTTTTACAGAATCTCATTTAACGACCGATATTACTGGGATTGATTTAGACGGATACTCTGAACCATTTCGTAAAGATAACACTGCACACTCTAGTGGACTTCTAAGTTATATATCTACTAAACTTATGTCGAAACGAATGTTAATTTTAGAATGTCCCTTTGTTGAGAGTATATGGGTAGAGGTGAACTACGGGCGGGAAAGCTGTTTACTTTGTAATGTGTATCGTCCTCCTAATACGCCTGTTTCATTTTGGAACTATTTCAGTATAAGTATAGAAAAATCACTTGATCTATCCAAAAATATTGTCATCGTCGGCGACATAAATGAAGATCAATTTAATATAAATAATTATCACTTAAAGAATGTCATGCTTATCAATAACTTAACTAATGTTATAACTGAACCCACCAGAACAACGCGTACCTCATCAACTCTTATTGACCCAATTATAATTTCAGACGCATATACCAGTTTGAATTCTGGTACTTTACGTGTCCCAAACGAAATAAGTGATCATAAAGCTACATATGTTTTTATCCCTTTTGTTAATATTTTACCCACTATTGTTACTCGACAGGTTTGGTTTTATAATCGGGGTGATAATGAGAAAATGAACGAATTGATAATCAATTTTAACTGGGATTTTTTGATGTTCTGTAGACTTGGCCTGTGAGCGTTTTACTGAATCTATTTTAGTTTTTATGCAATCTTGTATTCCTTCTAAAGAAGTACAAATTCGACCAAATAACAAACCATGGTATGACTCAGAAATAAGACGACATTCAAGACAACGTGACAGACAAAAGACAAAGGCCGTAAGGACTCAACGGATAGAAGCATGGACAAAATACAAATACAAACAATTAAGGAATAAGGTTAATAATTTGAAAACACATGCTAAAGAACAATACTTTAATAATATGGAAAACACTGTTTTAGATGCGAATGTGTCAAATTCTAAATTATATTGGAAACTACTTAAACAGTTTATTAAATCTAACAAAAACTCAGAAATAATTCCTCCACTAAAATATACATCAGTTAATGATGAGGATTCAGTCTATTTTAATGATGCAGATAAAGCTAACTGCTTAAACGACTATTTCGTCTCCATCTCAACAATAGATGAAAATATAAACAACAATACTCTACTTCCAGAGTGTATCCTTAAAACTAATAATACCATTGCAAACATGATCATTACTGAATCAGACATAATTGATATTATCGGTACTTTAGACTCAAATAAAGATGTCGGAGAAGACAAAAATAGTCACAGAATTTTACAGTTTACAAAACACACTATATCTAAACCCCTGTCTATGTTATTTAATAAATCCTTACTTGAATGTAAATTTCCAGAGTCATGGAAGTCAGCTATTGTAATGCCTCTTTTTAAGAAGGGTCATCCAAACGTGCCATCTAATTATCGGCTAATATCTTTATTAAGCTGTGTTGGTAAACTTATGGAAAGAGTTGTCTACAAACACATTTATAATTTTCTGATTGAAAATAAACTAATTTACACATTGCAATCCGGATTTCTTCAGGGACATTCGACAGTTTACCAACTCATAGACATCTATAACCAAATTGCTCAAGGATTGGATTCCAGACAATATACTTGTATGATCTTTTGTGATGTATCAAAGGCATTTGACCCGAGTTTGGATCAAAGGTCTATTATTCAAGTTAAGGCAAAATGGAATAAGAGGAGATATATTGAAATGGATCGAAAGTTATTTAGTGAAACGGAAACAAAAGGTTTTTATTGGTTCAAGTGTGTCAAATATTAAGGAAACATCTGCTGGTGTTCCCCAGGGTTCGGTCTTAGGTCCTTTATTTTTTCTTGTGTACATTAACGATATTGCAGAACATCTCTTAAATATATCTCGTATTTTTGCAGACGATACATCGCTTGCATCTTCAGCTTCTAACTTACCAGATTTAGAAGGTATTCTTAATCACGATCTTACTGTCATATCGCAGTGGTCCAAGCAGTGGTTAGTTAATTTTAACCCGAACAAAACAGAAGCAATTATGTTCACACTAAATGAAAATGTTTCTTATCCATTTTTAATTTTTGATAATGTCCCAGTAAAATTTGTTGATCAACACAAACATTTAGACATATCTTTTAGTCATAATGCAAAGTGGCACCATCATATAGAAAACATTGTAAATTCGGCTTGTAAGATTTTGGGAATGATGCGTAAAATTAAATTCCTGTTAAATAGAAAATCACTCAACCAAATATACATTTCATTTCTCAGACCCACTCTAGAGTATGCATCAGTTGTTTGGGATTGTTGCACTCATTACGAAAAGGCAAATTGGAGAAAGTACAAAATGAAGCAGCGCATATTGATACAGGATTAACTCGTTCTGTGTCTATTCAAAAATTGTATACCGAAATCGGATGGCTGTCTTTGTCACAGAGAGAAGAAAATATCAAAAATTAATTACGACATATAAAATTAAAACTGGTTTATTACAGGACTATCTTAATAATTTATTTCCTGAAACAATAGGCGTTAATATACCATACAACATTAGAAATGCATCCGATTACATAGTTTCAAATATGAGAACACAATTATATGCAAATTCATTTATTCCCTCGTGTATTTCTTATTGGAACACCCTTCCTCTACACATACGTTGCTCAGAATCATTAATGTCCTTCAAACGTATTTTAGTCACCAATTTCTTTAGCGTACAACCAGTGCCTCAGTATTATCTTACTGGAAATAGAAAGTTATCTTTAATACACGCACGCATTAGAAATGGGTGTAGTAATTTAGGTTTTGATAAATTTACAAATCGGCTAACAACAGATTCTAGATGCCCGGGTTGTGGTAACGAAAAAGAAGACGTCGAGCATTATTTTATGAAATGTATTATATTCTCAAATGAACAAATCCGACTTTTTAGAACTACACGTCGATTTCATCCTCTCAGTCATCATACTTTACTGTTCGGTAAAGACACTTATACTGGCGATGAAAACTCATTTATATTCACATCTGTGCAGCAATTTATTAAAGACTCAAAACGATTTGATATTAATTAACTAAACAATATATGTGCATAAAAAGTCGGCCTGATGACGATTCTTCTAATGTTAGGGTATATTTAGATTACCTTATTATTATATCATACAACCATTATTTCCAATTTCCTTTTTCTTTCTTTCTAAATCCTTTTTCTCTATAATAGTTATCTAATATCTAAATCAAATTGTTTTATTTATAATATGTTGTTTATCTGCAATTGTCATTTTGAGTATTTGTAATTCATTTTGTGTAGGGAAGGGCCGTAACTAATGTTGGTAGAACTTGTGGCCCAACCCTTTTGCTTATATATTTATATATATATATATGTTAAAAAGCAATAAAATATGTTTAAACTAAGCTATCACCACAAAAGATGCAATTCAAGAAAACCGAGAGTGTTTACATGTACCGAAATCCATATTCACTAAATGGCACCTTCTTTTGGACTTTTTCTATGATATCACGCTGTGTTTTCATGAATTTTACTGTCAGTACTGTTTTTACCACCAACTATTTTCAAATTACACTTGATTCGTACGTTTAAGACCTCCTTGTTTTGAAATTTATATGTGTACGACAATATATCAGGGTTTTCGTCAACTGTATGCCATAAATGAATAGATGTGTTCCCAGCAGGGAAAATACAAATATAGATATTGTCAGTTACACGTGTACGCTAAAACACGAGACTTTGTATTGTAAAACTATAACAGTTAAAGTGGTTCATTGAATAAAAACTCAGCAAAGTGAGTCCTTTATTATGATTTTTCCTTTCCCGGTAAAATGCCTTCCAGAAAAAAATAAGCCATTTCCTTAAATAAGCAGCCACAACCGCAGAAACGTAAATTTATTTCACTTTCACCTAGTGCAATGTTATTAAGAACAACAAAAAGAAAATTTGATTCTCCGTTATCATCTATAAAGAAAAGACATTGGCATGAACAATTATTGGCACATTTTCTTCAAGAGACTTGTAGCACATTCTCTCCTGGAGTATACATTGCCAAAACATAATGAAAACTTCAATAAATTCACCTTTACAAATTAATAAGCGTAGGTTAAACTTTGCAGATGGGGTACATGATACATATATCAAAATATCACTACAAATGGACGAGTCACGGATATAACCCTCTTTAAGATTCGGTGTGCCAGAGAAAAAACTATTTGAAGCAGAATTAAAATAGTACTTGTTCGTACTACGGATATACATGGCAGATATGCTTGTCAAGAGATTGCAAAATACGCCGTTGTTTAAATTCATACATGTGTATGTTGCATCCCATGAACAGCGTATGTTTGGATCACAATTCGTGTATATATTTATATTGACACCATGTGCTTCACTTTTATTTTTCATCAGAATTAAAAGCGTAATTAATAACCTGCATTCATATGTATGAATCAGTGTTAATTATTGTTGTTTGTTTTTTTGTTTTTTTTTGGTTAACCAAATATAGTTCATACGGTATAACCCATTTCGTCATTTAGTGCTGGCGTGCATGCACAAGTTTCATGAAACTAAAACGTATTTACTTTTAAAGAAGTTGTGGTTTTACATTACAATAAAACAAAATAATAACATGTATACTTTGATACACACACGATATAATATATTCATTGGAAAAAAAGTATACAAACGACATCATATTCAGATTGGTTTAATCAAACAAAAACAATTTTATATATAAATGCAAAGACTGATTATGAACGTAAATAAATTAATATATTAAATGTTATATAATGCAATCTGGAACAAAATAATATAAACTCGATCTCAGTAAAAAGAAAACAAATTAAAAAAATCTTGATATGCATAATACACACAGAACCTTGATTTTTCTGAACTGCAGTGTTTCAGCAAGTTATAACCAATACTGAAGCAGTTATCTCTAACGGTATGAATGAATCATAGCCTTACCAACACTTATGTGACACCCTGGAACCACGCAGGGGTTGATAATTAACTTCAATAATGAACACAAAAAATGAGGGAAAATATGTATTGAGATTTACAGTGATCATATTCAGTCTTACCTGAAACCACACAAATAAATAAATAAAGTTATGTATTTAAAACCGTTTAAGTTAAACAAATATAGTATGCAACTTACAATAAAATGGAACGATTAAAATATTTCATGAAAATAATACACAATAAGCATTTTCAATGAGCACAAACGGCACTGTAATACTTTAACTTCGATCAGGCCCTGGTGCAATTATTTCGATGACAAAGCCTTGCTATGAAAATATGATTTTCGCAGTAGGCTTATCTACGATATTCTAGTATATATGAATAAATGACGACATAATTTAAACGAATCGGGTTTTACGGCGTACCAACATATTATAGGTTATTTGACACCAACATGAAGGAAGGTTCCAGGATCACTCTACATGTACAATTCAACATATTAACATACAAATTAAAAAAAAAAAACATCAACAAATGAATATGCAGAATGAACCTAGAACCTTGATACCTGCAGAACTGCAGAGTTTCAGCAAATTGTATAGTATTACTCAAATTGTCGCTTCCTACGACATGCACGAGCACAGTGATCACGCATATGGCTCCCTGGAAAATACAATTTGAAAATTGTTGCAATTGAATTGCTAAAGTAGAAAGGTAAGCACTAAAACAACATTTCAATAAAACAACATTGAAGTATGTAAATGAAATATTTGCATAATGAAAAATGTATCAATCAAGAGACCACCCTATTTTTTGATAATAGTAGATAACATAATAAAAAAGAAACTTTTTTTTTCAATTATCAAATTTATTAAAATTTATTAAATATTAAAATGGTTAATCTTACCGTAAGACATAGATGTCTTTACTGAAAATAAATATGTTGAGCAAATAAGATAAGCTTCAGATAAACTTCGCGGAAACAAGCAAAATGTTTTATGTAAGACACACTTTGATATGTGCACGGAAACTAGACTTCCAGATAAATATTCTCCCACACACTGTAAACACATACGAAAGTTCAATGTGAAAAAGCATGTGCTGTTTCAGTCCCTTTTACTTTTGACCGCCTTTAGGCATGAAGTACATGTATGGTCCAATGTCTCTACAACTGTTTCATTGTTGGTTGGTGCCTTTGGAGGTTTTTCACATAATAAAATTGATGTCGACACTTTTGACATTGAAATGGTTTCGGACCACAATGTTTGGCGACATCAGCCGTTAGTACAGCCTTGTTAGCAAACCTTTCGCGGCAAAGGTGACAAGTCAGTTTCAGTATCCTCTGATGAACATTCATGTTGTGTTTAAGTAAATTACATTGACTTGGAAATGCTTTTCCACACTCCGGGCATAGATACTTGTCCCCTGTTGTGACTATATATGCCTATGATAGTCGTATTTTATATGATATTCCTTGTTGTGCACTTGGCATACATAATTCGCAGAACTATGAATTCGAATATGTCGTGATGAAGCAGATGGTGATTTATAATTCTTGTCATATACAGTGCACTAAAACCCTCCATCTATCAAAAACCCTCCATCTATCTTTAATATGATATTCCTTGCTGCGCACTTCGCAGATCCATGAATTCGAATATGTCGTGATAAAGCAGATTGTGATTTATAATTCTTGTCACATACAGCGCACTGATACCCTCCATCTATCTTCATAATCTTCTAAAAGTATAAAATGGACATGCAGGCGCGTACCCAGGCTATATTGAAGTGGATTCAGGAATCTACATTCCAAAAGTCGCCGGTTCGAGCCCTTCCCAGCCAGGAACTTGATTGCCTTTTGTTAACTGCAAAACTCAATAATGTTTTCTACCCAGGAAGCGGACGCAAGAGTTTTTTTTTACATTTACCCTAGAAACTTGTAACACTTAAACAATGTTGTGTGATCGAAACATCACACTGAGTGCCATAGTCTAGTTGTAAGGGTGTTGGGTAATCTCGTTTTAAAACAAAATAGTAATAATTACAAAATAAGTTAAACGTTTTTTTAAGGTTGATGATGTTTTATTTAATGACCGGCATTACCAGTGCAAAAAGAAACATGTATGTTACCATCATCGACGTTAGAACAGTAAGACTGTCTTCACAAAGTCACAATTTGTACTCAACTGAGCTCCCCTGGTTCTAGATAAAGTCACATTTCTGGGCTTTCTTACCGGGATTTTTTAAATTACATTTTCAATGTCAATCTGCTGTCGTCTGTAACTATGTAGCATGACTAGTCCAGAACGGCATTCAGATCTCATGGTTGACCTTAGATAATCCGAACTCTACGCACGACACAGAACGACCATTCCGCACTGGCGTGGTTATAAGTTCAACCAGACTGGGAAGGATATCAGGATATAGTATACTTCACATCGGAGGCTCTCAAGGTCACCACTGAGGTCAGTAAAGCACTGTCTCCCTGTTGTGCCGTCAGCTGATGCAACATACTGGAAATATCTGTGTGGTAAGCACATTGCTCTCCAATTGTCTTTTGCCTGCAACTACTTGTTAAGAGGCATTACATCCTGCGAAACTATGTCAAATTTCAAGATGCTACATCTGTACATCGAGTGAACTCACAATTTTAGAATAGGCCTATTTAAACATACGTGTACAAGGAGCCTGCCCGACTTGCACATTTAGTTTCACAAAGGTTTTGAAGTCGGTCCGTTTTTTCCATCAAGATCATCATTTTCATACTTATTTTTAAATTCAAGTAGACGTTTTGCTGAATAGTTAAACGCTTTTGCAAACTGTTGGACAGTATCAAACATATAACGTACGAATTTTCTGATACCAGCTAAAAAATCAAAATCATGTGGACCCAGCTGCGTACCTGCGTAAAGGCAGGTACGCGCCTGATTTGGTATTAAACAGAGTGGAATATGACTTAAATAAAAGTCAAATACAACAACCTTTCGACATAATACACGAACAACGTGGTGAGAGTGTCAATATGACGTCATCGAAACGAAATATATACAGTTTTAATTTTAAGAGTTAGTCATCTGCGGCGCTTTCTTTTCTAAATGAGTAACGTCTTGACCATCTATTTTTTGAAAACAACTAACTGTACTCTGATTATGTTTCTGACTGGTTGATTCAAATAATGGATCTACCTTTGCGTTTCCCTAAATTTTAGAAAAGCAAACATCGAAGATAATCAAGAAAACATTTGTATTTTCTCTACTGGGCACCAAACAGATCCATTCATTTATGGCATACAGTTGACGTAATCCCTCATATATTGTCGCACACATATGAATTTCAAAACATTGAGGTCTTAAACGGGCGAATCAAGAGAAATTTGGAAATAATTTGTGGTGAAAACAACTTACTGACAGTAAAATTCATGAAAACATAGAAAAAATCCAAAAGAATGTGTCATTTAGTGAACATGTATTTCAGCACATGTAAACACTCTCGGTTTTTTTGAATTACGTCTTTTATGATGATAGTTGCAATGTAGGAATGAACTACTAATGGAAAGCATTATACTTAGTTACATCTTGGGAGTATGCATTAAGAGAAATAATGGGTATAAAATAAATAACCGTGTTTTTCTGTGCCTTGACGTTACTTTTACAAACAGAAAATCGCCATTTTTGACGCGTCCGCTTATTTTTACCGCCTAAGAACGCATACTCTCAAAATACGTTCGCCCCCCTGGTAACGTATACGTTGGACGAGGTATAGTGAGCTTGATTTGCTTATAATGAACCATAATCCATTCTTATATATATTGTATTTATACCAAATACGAACAAGTTTGACTCATCGTAGTCTCATAATAGGGGTGAGACTAGCCCTAGGACGATCAAATAAAAAAAATATCAAATCGTCCGACAACGTGCTTTGATATGCACTAGTTAGTCTGAGAGGAGAAATATTATAAAGGCATAGGCCTATGTTTACATGACAATAAAACAAGTATTAAACACGAATATAGAATGAAAGTTATTATCAAAACACTAAAAATACGTCGAATATAATGACATGTACATTGTTTTTCATTTTCTTACTGCGAATTTGATGTTTAATTATTAAATAAAGTTGAAATAGCGAAAATACAGACGACTTATTTAAATAAACACCGATGACGTCATTATTTATTAGATAAATATCCCAAGATACAACATTCTTGGAAACATTCTGTAAACACACAATATGGCGGACAGCGAAGTTTCATGCACATGTTATCGAAATAAAACGAGTCTAGTAAATAAACTATCGGCTGATATACAAATAACAGATGTTGGATAATGGAGGTACACATTACTGTTAAAGTTTCAACAACTGTCATTGTATGGCATTACATAATTAAATAAATACGGCATCGACTATCAGTGCATATATGCATACATGTGCGAAAACAACATGTCCAGTGTACATGATTTCACAGGAGTTTGGGGAGTGGATGATAACGTTTAATGGGTGGTGGCCAGGTCCCCTAGCATACATAGAGACACCTCAAGCTGCTGTGCATACATTTTGACGGTTGGCCACCGTAACAGCAATAAGATGAAATTACTATTTCTACCCCCACACACACTGAGTAACTACTGGTACATACTAGCACTCTGATTAATTATATCAATTTATAAACATTAAAGCATATTTCAACAGCACATCGTAAAATCAATCTGCACATTTCACACATGTTGTCAATTGTACTGGGCAATTCCATTGTTAGCATTTGAGTTCCAATTGATAATTGTTAAAATACTGGACATCACCTGCCTTGCTTGTGGAAGATCGTGGGTTCAATTCCCGGCTGGGTCATACCAAATACTTTAAAAATAGTACTAGAAGTTTTCTCGCTTGACATTCAGCATTTAGAGGAGAGTTCTAGGTCTGGTCGGCCCAGTGTCAGTATAATGTGACTGGGAAGGGGTATCATACCATGTGTCTGTGGCATGATACTCCAGTGTGATAGCGCTTAGAATACTGTCTCAAGTAGACACCGTTGTGATATGACTGAAAAATTGACACTAAACACCATACAACAACAACACAATAATTTTGACCAAACTGGTAATACAAACTTTTGCATAAACAAAACAAAAATATTTGACCTAAAGGAATTTAGGCAACGTAATAAGAAAAAAATACCATAGACCGGTTTCTGCAAACATGGAATGGCCATCTTTCAAATTCTTCAAAGGGATTAAATTGTAGAATAATTAAGCCAGATATCAAACTTGAGCTGTACCTTTCCATATTTCCAAAATAACTTGCTTTAAGCATTGTTTCATTTTAGAAGTAGTAATAACAAATTTCCTAGGACTTTTTTTTTTGCTATAATCTGGCAGTATTACCTTTTTTGTTTGCTATTAATTTTTTACCTATTAATTTTTGCTATAATCTGGCAGTTTTACTTATTGTTCTTTGCTTTAATCTGGCAGTAATACTGTATTACCTTTTTTATTTGCTATAATCTGGCAGTATTATCTTATATTTTTGCTATAATCTGGCAGAATTATCTAAGAAAATATTCTTTAATCTGGCAGTGTTTTTTTTTCTATAATCTAGCAATATTAGTCCTATTGTTTTTTTCTTTGCTGTAATCTGGAAACATTATCTATTTTTTTTAGCTCTACTGTCCAAAGGTCAGCAGGGCTTATGTCATGGTAAATGTTTTGTTGTCTGTCCATTAACCTTTTTCTTGTAGATGTGATAGCACCTTTATTTTTCATTGAATCTTAACAAAACCTGCATATAAGTTAGTTATATAACCACAAGATCTCAGACGACAAGACAAATACCCTGCCACAGGGTTTATAAGCACATTTTAAATGAAACTTTTTCTGTAAGTTCAAGCCTAGACCTTAGATATTTTACATGTAACATTTCACGGAGGTACCTTAAAAGATTTTTTGAATTTGTGTCCCTGGATTCAAATTTGAGGCATCCACAGGGATCATTTTACAGGGTACCATTTTACATAGAGTTATATAGGGAAATATTGTAGACATGATAGCACCTTTATTTTTCATTAAATCTTAAATAAACTTGCACAGCACTTATGTAATAACAATTTCACGGACAAGTTCTTGAACCAGCGTGATTCTGCCACAAATGCCATCCGCCACAGGGCTTATAAGCACATGTCAAGCAAAATGTTGTAAATGTATAAGGTCATTCACAAATGAATGAAGGAAGTCTTCATTTATAGAAGCTGGCCCAATTAATGCACATCCTTAACTATTCTCCCTTCTCTCTTTAAAGATGCATCATTTCTGTGAACAGTAAAAGATGTTTATTGTCAACAAACTTAGATAATTTTACACTACAGAGACAAAATACGATATAAATTATTGAACAGAATATTCATAATATAATTACGATGTTTGATATAAATGTGCAGTTCTACTGCTATGATTGCAAACTTATCATTGATATGGGTGCTTTTCAAAATAATGAGTTTTTTTTCTTTTTTCTCTCCTAACTTTTAGAAAGTGTTTGGGGGCAATTCATGGACCAATCGATCTTGTTAACAAATTTGAAGAGTTTCAGCTGAATGGCTCAATCAGTAAAAAAGTTATGTAAGAATATATAGCTAAGTATTTCCCCTGTGCACCCAAAAAAGTGTGACATTTTACATGAAGGCTTATATTCATATTTGTTTTATTTTTTGAAACCGAATTGTATGGTTATATTTTTTTCTTTTTTATGTAACTTAACCCTTTATCATTTTACAAAACATACTTTTAATAATAATTATAAATTATTCTTACCAGATTTTAATGTCACGTGACAGAACCCCATTCATTAAAAAAAAAGAGATAAAATATATTAAATTTACTTTTGGAACGCTGCCATTCCATTTCAGCACTACTTTGTTCTTTTAATCCCTTTCACCTGTCAGCTTGGAACAAATAATCGAGTTTTATTAATTAATACATTATTTTGTCCAGAATTTAGATGCATGTCTTGATAACCAAAAATGTCCCCTGTGCACCTTTTCAGTTGTTAAGTGTCAGATTTCTATTATTCTTTAAATAAAATTGCATTCTGGTTTATTTTCCTAGAAAGAAAGTGACAAGGGATGCAAAAACAGCTTTCAGCTTCTCATATGCAGGAATGTAAAACATCTGCATGGTTTAAAGCAATGTCCCCTGTGCACCCTGTTTTGGCAGGGAGATAATATCATGTCATAACTGACAGATGCGGTGCTATTTCCATATTCTGAGAAATGTGTACATAATATTTTGGCATCACTTGATAGTTTAGCAATTGGAGGTTCATTGTATTATAAATACTGGTAATTATTATTTTATTAGAAAGGTGTATTTTCAAAGGCTTTTAAAACTCATTTTATATAGTTTCAACATTGAGGGATATAAAATGACATATTTTAATTTAATTATTATCACAATTAAAAAACATAAAAACAGATTAAAATTATTCATGTAATGCTTTGATATAAGCATGTATTATACCCATCAATTGGGTGCACAGGGGACGCTAAAATTTTAATATGTATAGCAAATATACCAGATTATAATTTTGTATAAAAAATGAGTACCCCAGTGGCATGGGCATCCACAATAAACCATCTGGTAAAGAATGCCACACTGAAGAGAAGGTGCCTGCTTAAAATTAGGAATGATGAAGAAAATGACACTATTCCTGATGTCATAGGTACAAGAAAAGTAGGCAGACCAACTAAATCAAATTCAAAGGTGAAATGGCAGCTAGCATACACTAGCAATGCTAAGAATCTGTGGAATTGCAAAAAAAGTCTTTGACAATTCAAGTACAGGCTGACGAAACAGAGTAAAACCATGTCCAAGCCTGGTGAAATTAAAACCATGTGGAAATTAAAAGTTGAGAAATTTCTTGAATATAATTCACGAGTCATGCCTAATAAAAAAGCTAACTACTCCAGAATTACTTTCTGGTAGGGGAATTAGGTTAAAATTCTGTGAACATGAATTGAATTATTGAATTTTATGTTATATAAAAGTGTTTAATAGTAATTGATAGTGCCTGTGCATTGAGACTAAGAACTTTATTCCACGCTATAGACAAATTTTATTCCGTTGTTCAGAAATATTTTTGTAGGTTCTAATTTTCTCTTTCAAACATGTTAACATTGATAGTATTGTTTCAAGCTCTACTATAAGTACAGTTCATCTAGTTGTTAAGATGTTTACAAGAAAAAGTTATTTAGTTAAAAAATGTTGTTAATTACAAAAATAATATTTGCTCTATAATTTGTCCCTGTGCACCTTTTCCATAACATTACAAAGTATGTATGAATTCTGTTACTTTATATAACCATTCATGATATTTTCTTATTTTCATACCTTATATGAAGCAGTGATCATTTTGGGCGGCGCCATGTGTCAATGGCGCTATTTCATCCCCGATGGCGCATAAAAATCAGACCTAGGCGCCAAAATGGCCCGTGAAAATTCTGGTCAGCGCAAAATTTCACCCTGTCTGGGCCGAATAAAAAAATATAAGTAATTTTCGATACTTGTACTCACACTGCAAAACATTTTGCAAGCGTTTGGGATGACTATGTCGGGCACATGATTTCCGGTGAAAATTTTATATCGGCACCTAGCTGCTTATCGTAAGTTTTGAAGGTTATGCAAGTGTTGTGGTGACCGTGATCATTTACTAAAAAACGTGCTTCTGGTGACACAGAAACAAGACACTGTATAGCCAAAATGCCCCCAAAGAAAAAAAAACATGTTTAATGCAACCATCATTAGGTAGCTTCAACTTCCAAATACCCAAAAATCAAACCCCAAATCCCGAGACAGTAATTTTAGATGGGAACCTGAAAAAAACGAAAGAAGTGCCGTCATTTCCAACCAAAGTGGCTATCACTCTGCGGATCGTGGCTTCATTATGATCCAGCTAAAAACAAAATGTACTGCACTCTCTGTCAGTCAAAAAAAAAATACAAAACTGCATGACAGAAGGTACATCGGCCTTCAAAACATCTACATTGACGAGGCACATTTGTTCCCCTGACCATAGACAGGCTTTGGCTGCCCCTACAGCATCCGACATGGAACAAGCTGTAAAAAAAGTGTTTGAGAAAGGAGAACTTAAATGTGTGTATTGGCTCTCAAAAGAGGGTGTTCCTTTAACCCTATACTTCATAAAGACGCATTCCGACGACCCTACCCCCCGCTTCATAAATACGCATCTGGACACCTTGTACGTGTCCTTCATAAAGACGCATTTGGACGCGTGGTCTCATTCTCATAAAGACGCATTTGGACGCTCCCTGTTTTCAATCACAAAAACAACACCTTTTAATTTATTTTTCAGAGATCGTAAGTTTATATTCGTGTAGTGCAACATTTCACAAAGTAAATTTACGGAAGACATAATATGGTTACTATTTAAAGTTTTTATAAAAATAGCGTCTATTTGCACATAGTGTCATATCAGTGACCACGCGATGTCATTGAATTGACCAGACTTACGCGGGAATTACACAAATATCACCAATTTAAATCGCAAAAGAAACACATTTCAATTTATTTTTCAAGGACCGGATGTTTATGTTCGTGTAGCATTGCATTTCACACAGTTAAATTATGCAAGACATCGGAGGTTAGAATTAAATATAGCGTCCAATCGTAAAAAGGGTCACATCAGTGATCACGCGAGGTCATCGAATTGTCCATGCTTACGCGGGAATAACAAAAATATCCACATTTTCAATCGCTAAAACAATACATTTCAATTGATCAATGATCACGCGCATTGCATTGTCCATACTTACGCAAGAATAACAAAAATCTTCCAATTTCAATTGCAAAAACAATATGTTTCAATTTATTTTTCAATGACAGGTGTTAATATTCGTGTAGCAATACAGTTCGTGTAGTAAAATTATGCATGACACCATAGGTTACATTTAAAAATACCGTCTAATCGTAAATACCCATGCCAGCGATCACGCGAGGTCATGGAATTTTCCAGAAAGAAATAGGTCAACACTATTTTCCGAAAATGTACATCGGCATATTTTGATTTTTTTGAAAAATCATGCGTGCTGATTGTGATAATTGACACGGTAATAAATCATTGTTTGTTTTGATTGTGATTACTGGGATAGAATCATGTACGCTACCGTGGCTTACCGTAATGGTTTCGGGTGGTTAGAAGTTGGGAAGGGGGTGTCATAAATTATGTCAGTTTGCAGTTCGGCAATTTACCAAAGCCGTGATATATGTCCTGGGGGTATATGGACTAATCAAATGCACGCGCCAATATGCGACAATACTGGTTTGTTTTCACAGCTGACACCCGTGACCGGAATTTTTATACCATGAAGGGGCAATAAAACTATAAGGCGTCCAATATCAGCATGATGTCTGCTGGTCATTATAATAAGGTAATTATTTTTTTTTAATTATCTGTTCGTCTGTGAAAGATCCCGTTCTAATTAATTTATAAATATTATACGCATTACCGATTTAGATTAATTTTGAATTCCTGTCCGATTCTAACTTTTGACTTTCTGATCTGATTTGATGACAGAAGCAATTTATTTACATACAAGTAGATCTACATGTAAAAATAATAGCATGGGGATTCTTTTTAAAAATGCGCAAGAAGGGAAAGTAATAAAACGTTTTTTCTCATAGGTAAAATTATAGCATGGTAATAGAACACATAAAAGAATAAGTAATTTCTATTTTTACCATTATACTAACTGATAAATTGTAACTAGACCAATCATTATTATAATTAAAACTTCCCCTATCTATTATTGTCGTTAATTATTCATAATAATGATTCTAATAATAAATATGCAGTAGTTGTATTAATTATAACTAAGGTATTGATAATTTATTATTAGTAGTAAAGGTAGTCCTTAATTATTATTGTAAATAATCTGTTTTGTCTGTTTAGTGAACTTATGTATGTTTTTGTCTTATTTCAGTTTGAAAGTTCGCACATAGCAGTCGGGACCAAAACTTTCAGGAGGATTTGATATTTTTTAATTTAAATTTTGTGCTGCTTTTACCTGAAATGGAAAATAAATGAACAAATTCCACCAAAACGTAAAGATTAAAAAATTGTACAACCATAACTGAACGCTCTTGCATATTTTGTATATAAATAAGTGTAGTAACATTAAATATATGATACTTTTGGTAAAATAGTAAAAAATTATATATCTATTTAACTATTCCTATTTTAATTATTTTATTAAGTTTATTTGTTTGATTTATATTACATATAAAAATATCATTGTAAAATATTGGTATGTATAAATTTGTGTCAAATTAAAAATTAATTGAAATGAAAAGTCTTCTTGTTTTATACCCGTGTATCTTTGTATTCCATTGTCATAGAATTATTTTTTTTTATCATCGCAAAGATAATTCAATATTCAACAAAGTTTACACTGACATAACAAGTGTAAAATCAATATATCTTGCGGAAATATTAACTTTATAAGCGAGATATATATAAACTAGTGTTGAATTTAAAGAAAAAATAAAATGAAACAAAATCTTTTTAGTTTCTACCCATATATCTCATTATTCAATTGCCACAACATTATAATTTTTATATCACCAAAAAGAAAATTTTTATTTGCAACAAACTTTACATACAAAAAAAGTATAAAATCAATATTTCTTACTGAAATAATGACTTTAATGAACTGGGTGTGCAATCAGCATGTATTTTTAAATATCCCCTATGGGAATGGTGCAGAAACCTTATCAGCTGGGTATTGGTTTATTGACATCTGTTTCCTTCTACCTGTATCTGTTAGGATAGGCAATACTGCTATATCTCTATGAAGTAAAGAGTTAACCAAGTACTCTAGTCTTCTGACACTGCTTAAACACCTAGAAAGGCCCAATATAGATGCACTCAACTAAAGAAGTCACCTAAAAAGGTTGGGGTTTTACAACAAATCCAAGACACACTAGATGATCAAAAACTTAAGTACAAAGAAGTCCACCAGGTAAGATGGCTTAGTTCTTATGAGGCATTAACAACAGTACAACATACACTGGACTCTTTATTAACTTACCTGACAAAAGCTTCCCAAAAAGATTCAGTTGCACAAGGGGATATGAAGAGACATATGAGAAACTAAACAAATAACAAATATTTCAGCAGTCACTTTAATCAATGCTACACCTTATCTGTACTTTAGTCTGTATAAATCAAACAGTTGATAGTGCTGATGGAAAAATTAAAATGTTTGAAAACAATATTCATCAATTTTATTCAGAAAACAAGCTAAAAACTACAAAAATATTATTTATCAACCAAATTTGGTGCCTGGAGATGCTTCCTAAGGGGGGTTTAAAATCCCCAAAATCAATTTTGGCCGGGGGGGTGGGGGGGGCATTGCCCCAGGACCTCCTACCAGGGCGTTGCCCCTGGACCCCAATGCGGCCTAAGCAACCCTCATACCTCTGGACTATGTTATATATGTGATTGTTTGCTGTTAGTTTTTCTCTTAGCCACTATTTTCCCTTTGCATCATTACATGCTGTTGAATTTTCAGGCAATTGTTCTGAAAAAGTGTGATTCTGTAGTAATGTTGAGGAATATTCTATATTCTTTACCCAGAAATGTCTTAAGTAGATCACAAATAATTATTTTATGACCATAAAAGTAATTATAAATGCATGTAATATTGTCTGTCAGTATTAGGTGTCCCCTGTGCACCGAATCTCTGTTAAAATAATTCAATTTTGAAATGAAATTTTGGCAATTTTAAGTTACAATATATTCTTGAAATTTGGTAGGTGGTCTATAAACATGCATAAGGTGAGGAAAATGTAGATTTTTATCCTAATTTTATTTTTGTTTTTTATACAGCAAAAACTTTGTGAGGTAACAATTTATTTTCTATATCAAATTTGGACAAAAAGTGTGATTTTTTTTTATTTTCCTTGAACAACTGATTAATTATGCACATGACTATACACATATACCAATAACTGATGATATAATTCAGAAAATTGCATATGATTCAGTCTATGTTCCTGTCATAAGACACTTTTATGTATCGCCCATATTGTTGGAAATGTTCGCAATATTTGGATTAAAGGTGGAACTATTTTCTGATTTGTATATCTTGATACTTCCCCTAAGTTATTTCTGTGCAATTTGAAGTATTTATTATCATGTAAAATAGGTGACAATCATGAAGACTAGGTTTGAATTTTCAACCCCTATGTCACACTTTTGCCTCATTATTTTGGAAAGCACCCATATAGGGAGGCCTGTTTAACTTTTGCAAGAATTGAAACACCAGCAATTTTGTAGGAGTGATCAATGCATAATGGCAGTGTTTAGGCCTAAATTAAAAGTTTGTTTGTTTGCCGCTTCCGGCCGACCAAAACAATCCCACCGTTCAGGAAAAATATTTTGGGTGTCTTTTTTGGTGTTCATTTAAAATATTCTCGGTTATTACATGTCCTTAAAAGATTCTCTGATTGATTAAAAAAAAAATAAAAAAAATTACCTACCTACATGTACCTCTAAATGGTACGAGTCAGAAGTGGCAAACAAGCAATTTATTACAGATGGCCCTACATGTATACCTTTGTGCTAAATAACAACACAAATCTTCTGCTAAAGATGCGTATACCCTCATCTTCATTGATAAAGATACACTGGTTTATATGATGTTTTACATATTATACATATTAACAAGGAATTATATAGAGAAGGAAATGCATCTGATTGAGATTTTGTGAACGCTCGCGTATTCACGCAAAATCTCACATTTGCTTTCAGTTATCTTAACTTCCCTTTATTCCAGGAATACAAATCAAAATTCTTACATTGCAAAAAGAAATTCTCATCAAAACAATACCATTCCCAGAAATTTTGTGTTTTTAAAATTGATGACAAAGTTTGTATACTGCAGCTAAAATAATGACAGATAAGGAGAAATTTTCCTTCAAGCATCAATATCTAATTCAAGATCAATTTGCATGACAGAAACATATTTAAACATCTAAGATTACATACAACTTACAGTTAATGTAAAGAAATCAGTTGCCTGTTGATTATGAATGATTAATTTGCCAAATAATTAATCCTTCTTGTGCTGCTTTATCAACATTTAGTCAGGAGATGCAATATTCCTATCCTTCTATACAAGTCCTTGACATTAAATACAGTTCTGTGACATGGCTAAGATAGTTGAGTTAATGCTGTTCTCCGAGAGCTGTTGTTTACAGGTTGTACTTGTACATGTACATGATTTCACAGTCATGCTCCTTTCCTAGAATTTCAAATTTTTTGAAAGTCACAGATTTATTTTTTCAAATTGCACATTAATATTTTTTTGGATTTCCTTTTACAAATCCAATGTATAAAACCTAATGGTATACTAAATTTAAAATAAAAGAATGCAGTGGTTAACAGATGCTCTTTGATTTGAGTCAATTATAAAATTACATTCAAAGGCCATCCTTAAAAAAATATTTGTTTGCTATGGTACTAGTTTTTTTCAAGTGGATAGGTAGGTAGTCATTTTTTTTTTTTTGCTTTTTGACTTTGCATAGTCATTTTAAGGAAAAATTGGACAGAAATTAAGAAAAAAAAGTTAGGCCTTAAAGTGTAATATTGTAACTGCACGTTTCAGACTGGTATGATGGTAATGGTGGCTGTACTGTGGATGCCAGGCTATATAACCTTGTAAGTTAACAACATTCAACATCATAATTATTTTTTTAATGGGGTGTAAAGCCCTTTTCAATACATGACAGGTTATATATGGCATACCCAGGTTTATTTATAAAGTGATAGACCTCAGAATGAATATGAGTAGAGCCACAGTCCTTTCTCAAATAACTGGCAAACTTTCTCACAGACTTTCTGGCTGAGCATCCCTGGAACACACAACCTCAGCGATGGGTGACAAGTGATTGTCCGGTGACTGGGTCCTGGCAGTATGATAAAGTCTGCATATTTAGTGTTACATGTATATACAAACTGTGCTGGTTACATACTTCAGGTGTCAGACTTTATATATAATTATATAAGTTTTAGTCTCTGTCTGGTTCCATGTCTTTATCACTAATGCTTCAGACAAGCCATCTTTGTATTATCCTCATCTGTCTGAAAATATCTTTTCTCTTTATGGTGGGTGTCTGGTAATGAGTAAAAAATAGACAGATTTTATTTTGAAATTCTGTTGATTTACATACTGTGTGTCATGCAGATATGTTCAAATTCAATTTTGTTTAAAATATTTATATAGGTTTAAGGGACACAACAGCTTTGGTTAATTTCTCACATTATACTGAAAATTGAGGGTCGTTTGTGGCCAAGTGGCTGAAGGCACTCTTGTCTAATTGCTACTGACCTCTCTACATTGAGGTTGTGGTTTGAACCTAGCTTGGTCCAAAAATTTATGTCAGAAGCTATGACAGTCAGGTGCAGAAGGACAGTGGTTCTACTCAGATTCCATCTGAGGTCTTCAGAAAAAATATATACCGAAAATTATATATCTACATGATATGTACATGAATTTGACAGTAGTACATAATATTCATGTACACATTATGTAGATACATGTATATATGTACTACATATATACATGTATCTACATAATGTGTACATGAATTTGACAGTAGTACATATATACATGTATCTACTTGATGCATACATGACTTTGACAGTAGTACATATATACGTCTATCTATATAATGCGTACATGACTTTGACAGAAGTACATATTTACACAGGCCTTCTTGAATTGCCAGTTTTTCGGTTTTTGGACTTTTGCATTTAGTTGCGTTTAAGTTTAAGATATCTATGCAACCACTTATGGGATATGAATGAAACTTTGCATGTGTATTAACCATTATCACTGGAGCACACAGAGATAAAAACCATAACTCTGGATTGCATTTTAGTACAGTTATTGCCCTTTTTGGACTTAGACACCCAGGTTTAAGTTTTGTGTTTAGTTGCGTTTATGTTTAAGATATCTATGCAACCACTCTTTAGATATAAATGAAACTTTGCATGTGTGTTCACCATCATTAATGGAACACACACAGATAAGAACCATAACTCTTAATTGCATTTTGGCACAGTTATGGCCCTTTTTGGACTTAGACACCCAGGTTTAACTTGGCGTTTAGTTGCATTTAAGTTTAAGATATCTATGCAACCACTCATTGGATGTGAATGAAACTTTGCATGTGTATTCACCATCATCAATGGAACACACACAGATAAGAACCATAACTCTAGGTTGCATTTTGGCACAGTTATTGCCCTTTTTCGACTTAATTTTTCAGGTTAAAGTTTTATATCAGGTAAGATATATAATATATGCAACCACTCATTGGACATGAATGAAACTTCGTATTGTGTTCACCATCATCGATGGAACACACAGAGACAAGAACCATAACTCTAGATTGCATTTTGGCACAGTTATGGCCCTTTTTCAACTTAATTTTTAAGGTTAAAGTTTTTTATCAGATAAAATATCTATGCAACCACTCATTGGATATAAATGAAACTTTGCATGTGTGTTAACCATCATGATGGAACACACAGAGACAAGAAGCATAACTTTGGGTTGCAATTTGGCACAGTTATGGCCCTTTTTTGACTAAAACTTTCAGGTAAAGTGTTTTTATTCCCCCCCAAATTTTTTTTGGGTGGCATATACTAATCGCACATCTGTCCGTCCTTCGTTAGTATTTCGTTTCCAGCCTGTAACTTTGTCATGCATAGATGGATTTTGTTGATACTTGCTACAAATGATCAACGTAACATGACAACGTGCCGCGAGTAAGACACATTCCTGTACCTCAAAGGTCAAGGTCACAATTTGAGTTTGTTTGACAATACTTTGAGTTTGTGTGAATTTCATTTACAGTCTGTAACTGTCATTCATCGATAGATTTTGTTGATACTTGCTACAAATGATCAACATAACATGATGATGTGTCGGTATTTAGACCCACACCCATACCTCAAAGGTCAAGGTCACACTTTGAGTTTGACAACACTTTCAGTCTGTTTGAGATTTCGTGTCTGGCCTGTAACTTTGTCATGCATAGATGGATTTTGTTTATACTAGTTACAAATTATCAACATAACATGACGATGTGTTGCACGTTACACCCAGAATTCCTCTTCAAAGGTCAAGGTCACAATTTGATTTTGTTTGATGACACTTTCAGTCCGATTGGGATTTCGTGTCCGGTCTGAAACTTTGTCACCTATTGTTAGATTTCAAAAACACTTGGCTCAATTCATCAGCATGACATTACAATGTGTCACATGTAAGACCCACATGCATACTTCAAAGGTCAAGGTCACACTTTGAGTTTAATTGACAGTCCTTTCAGTCTGTCAGATTTCTTGTCCGGTCTGTAACTCTGCTATCTTTGGATAAATTTTAAAAACACTTGGCTCCGTTGATTATTAAGAGCCGCATGTGAGACCCAGAACCTTTTCTCAGAGGTCAAGGTCACACTTTCAATTTGTTTGATATTGCTTGTATGGTCTGTGACTTTGTCTTTAACTTGGCTCATTTATCAAGATGACATGACGATGTGTCATAAGTAAGACCTAGACCCCATACCTCAAAGGTCAAGGTCAAACTTTGAGTATTTATGACAACACTTTGAATCTGTTTGAGATTTCAAGTCTGTCCTTTAGCTTTGTCATACATTGATGGATTTGAAAAACACTTGGCTCAATTTAT
Organism: Panopea generosa; assembly: GCA_029582155.1. Taxonomy (NCBI): domain Eukaryota; kingdom Metazoa; phylum Mollusca; class Bivalvia; order Adapedonta; family Hiatellidae; genus Panopea; species Panopea generosa. Next base: position 654,450 of record CM055904.1, on the reverse strand, counting down.
CAATTGATCAACAATTGATCTGTAACTTACATTTAGGGATTTTAAAATAGCTTGACACAAGTAATCAGCATGTCATGATAATGTTTCACCTGCATTTAACTGTTGAAATACCCAGACCATTACATCAGATGTCAAGGTCAAAGTTACACAAAGGTCAATGTCATGCTTTAATGAAAAACATGAAATTGCATGTCTAGTCTGAAACATCAGTCCATTACTCTTGATATTCATGGATTCATCACATATATTATATCATATATTGTTATTTTTCACAGACCATTTGGAGGGCATGCGACACTTATCAGTGACATTTCTTGTTATGAGATAAGATATCTATGCAACCACTCATTGGATATGAATGAAACTTCGCATGTGACAAGAACCATAACTCTTGATTGTATTTTGGCAGAGTTATGGCCCTTTTTCGACTTAATTTTTCGTCTGTAGACACCCAGGTTTAACTTTTGCGTTTAGTTTTGGTGTTTGCCTCTAATCTTAATCTTTGCATGGGTGATGAGTGTTTTATCCCATCAGCGAGTTTTGTTGTCATCTGACAACTCTTGTTATCATAATCAGTATGATATAAAACATTTCAAATAATATTATACAACTATCTACCTTTCTAGCGATCAATGGTTGAAATTATTTATCCAAGGAAAAGGACTATTGACCCAAAGCAGGAAACTATTGACCGAGACACAGTTGAGGTTAATAGTTTGCTGCTTTGGCTCAATAGTCATTTTCCGAGGATAAATGATTTTAACGTTTGACTGCTAAAAAGGTAGATTATAAGTTGTTTTATTATATTGAATAACATTAAAAAAGGTAAGTCAAGAAGTAAAAGTTTTTCACCTCACTTCATTCATACTTCCACTGCATTTTTTAACAGAGGTGTGCAAAGCATTTTTTTTCATAGCTTTTGTATGTCTGTTCTCCACTAACCAATTCAACTATTAGGGTTACATTCCTAACCTTCATAATTACATTCTTTGACTTAAAATATTTCCAACTATTAAAAGTACAATGTCACCAGTATTTAGCTACATGCTGGATCCGCACTTGATCAAAAGAACGTCAACGTACGTACAACCTGAAGTCATTATATAAACATATCAGTTGTGGAAAAGGTTTAATTGTATTTTAGCGTTAAAAAGTGGAAACTCATTTTTAATTTACGGAATATATTAAACAGTTCAGTTATTGAGTAGAGCAAATGGAGTTACAATGTTCTATGAGCATGAGAACGCAAGAACATTTTGTTTGAACTATTGACTCGGTAACCGGGTGAAACCGGTTTTGCCAGAATAATTGGTCAATAGTTATTTTTTGAAGGAATAAGTGGTCAACAGTTAATTTTATTTAACCTGATTAGTCTGATTTCAACCAGATTGAAGCATTCATGATGATATATCACAGCTTGTATTTTCAATTATATTTAACCAAAATCTTCAAAGCTCACTTGGTTCTACTAGTTTTGTTAACACTTAAAAATTACTTAGCAGTAAATATTAAGTTTCATGCATTTAAGCTTGGAGAATGATATATCATATAGCTGTACATTCATGTGTGTGTATGTAGCTTAATTGATTTTATGAAAATGAGTAAAATTGATTTCAACAATTCCCTGATGGTGTGTCCCTTTTCGTTAATATCAAATATTTAGAAATATTCATCTACCGGTATGTACCGGTACTAGTACATGTACAAATTTTAAAAAAAACAACAAAACAAACCAAAAATATATATAGATGTAATGTTAGTTATAGAAAACTTTGTTAAATGCTTTTTTTTAAAGAGATATATAAAGTTTAAGCTACTGGTAGATAGTGTTTTAAATTTTTTAAACCTATACTACATGTCTCACACCACTATTACATTTCCCATTGGGCTCATTGTAACATTTATGTCCAAAACAAAATGAAAAATTAAATTCTGCAGCATGTGTCTGGGCTAAAATTCTTCACTAGTCCAAGATATGCAATTATAAAGAAAAAAAAAGTATACCTTGACCAGGTTGTTTTTTTTTTAATTCAATGCTTTTGTGAGACCTATCAATTTCCAGAGTAATAATATGTCAACTATTCGCCCTAGATGCGGTTCGAACCAACAATTCTGAAATGACACAGAATTGTCCAGAAAGCTGGTATCAGCATCAAATTTTCAGTGGTGATTTCTAAAATACTGACCATTTAACTCATGCTAGCAAAAAAACAAAACATTGCAGTACAAAGCCCTGAAAAAAGAAGAAAAAGAGAACTAAAGTTTTATTTCTACCTCTTCATCTGTAGGTCCGGAGTACTCAATGGAGATAATAGTGGTGTGAGTCTTACAGGACAATTGACTCTGTGAGGAATATTTTCCCTATGTGACCTTTCTATGTTTCTGTGTTTTTATTCAGTTTGAGGACTGCTTATCTGTCTTATGCAACCCAGTTACTGCCGTAGATTTGGATATCCAGTCTATCACCAAGGGAGACTGTGAGTCCACCAGACACATGTTATTTTCTTTCAAAGCAGGTAGAGCGTCCGCCTTGCATGTGGAAGGTCCTGGGTTCAGTCCCCGGGCAGGTCATACCAAAGACTTTAAAAATGGTACTAGAAGCTTCCTTGCTTGACGCTCAGCATTTAGAGGAGA
>CM055904.1:630753-651316 GCA_029582155.1 Panopea generosa | reverse complement strand
TTGTTTTTTAAGGAAAATCAAAGCCATGCAATTTCAACGCATTTCAGTTTATATGTGTTGCATGTCCTGTTTGACTGGTGGAGAGAGACCTCAAGAAAAATAATCTGAGTAGAACCACCATCCTTTCACAAGTAACTGGCAAACTGTCATAAAGCATTTGGATGAGCAGGACTCAAACCTACAACCTCAGCAGGGAATAGTTAGTGATCATGAGGCATTGCCGTAGACTTGGACCACTTGTCCACGATTAACTCTTCATATAATGCTAAGGATTGTGATTTTTTTTTAACAAATTTAAGAAAAAAATATTTTTTAAAGATTCTACAAGAAAAAGTTTTAAAGGCCCATAGAATATCTTTGAGGCGGCCTTGCTGCATGGTATTAAAGTAAGTACACAGACCAGCAGCAAAACTCATTGAATTATTAATTTCGGCCTAGTCCAACATTACTGTTATAATTAATGTATGCAGACTTGTGTACCAGATTTTACACCATGTAAAAAATAATAAACAGCCTATATGTGTATATTGTAATGTTCATGTATGGGTACATTGTTTTAAATTTATTGTATACGTGTTTCCTTAGTAGTGCCTATTCAGGTCCTGATACACCCTTTATTACAACTATAATATATAAATGTAACTGCGACTAAGCACTTCATATTAACGGTTCAATCACCTCCACAAGTAATCCAATATCACTGGTCCCCAATTCATCAAAGCAGCCATATCACTAGATTAGCGGTAACTAGTAATATGATACTAACGCAATGTATTTATATAATAGAAATTATTGAATGACTGTGTGGGACACTTTTACTTGAGGAATGGATTCGATATCCAGTTTATTAAATGGTTATTTTTAAATGGCATATATATATTTAGAAAAAAAAAATGGATTTGGTAAGTTTGTTAAGTTGTACGTAATTATTATCATTGATAGAAATTAATGACTGTCTCTAACTGCACAGTTACTATGTCATGGAATATCCATTTGATGAAATGGAATGATATTAGAAATTAATAACTGTCACTGACTGTACTAAAATGGAATATCCAGTTGATGAAATGGAATGATACTAGAAATTAATGACTGTCACTGACTGCACTAAAATGGAATATCCAGTTGATGAAATGGAATGATACTAGAAATTAATGACTGTCACTGACTGCACTAAAATGGAATATCCAGTTAATGAAATGGAATGATACTAGAAATTAATGACTTTGTGAGACACTTGTACTTGTAGAATACAATATCCAGTTGATTAAATGGATATTAAATGTCATTAATTTAGAACAAAAATGGATTTGGTAAGTTTGCTACAGTTGTTAGTATATGTATTTTGACCAGTGACTAGTGCAGTTAGTTTTCTATAGTATGATACTTGTACTTTGAAATTGATGACAGTGAGTGTGGTAATTGTACTTGTGGAATGGAATATAAAACAGTTATATAAACGCAAGCTTTTCTGTCAATAAACTTAACTTGGATTAAGTAATCAACAAATTCAAATAATATGGTTCATGCAGTCACTGTATAATTTATTTGATATCAAGAACAAAATAAATAAAACTTGAGAGTAATTAAATTTATGTCATCATCTGGAAGGTTTGCCCTTAATTTACAAATTTGACAGTGCATTACCAGAAACTTTATATATATCATCTTATGCATGATTTACATGTGATATTGTTAAATTGTTACAATGAATCAAATTTTTATATAAAAAATTCCATTGTTTGCAGGGCACTCCATTCACTTATGGGACTGTAGGGGAGTGGGTGGGGTGGGGGAGAGGATTCCGTGTCATGTTGTATCTGTAGTTATGCAGAAAAACTCCTAAATACAAGTATAACAAATTGAAAAGAAGGGACATCTAAGCCTAACCAGAAGGGACATCTAAGTCTAACCAGAAGGGACATCTAAGCCTAACCAGATACAGGTTTCCTTAGTAGTTTCTTTAACCAGAAGAGGGGGGGGGGGGGGGGATTTTCAGTAAAATTAGGCTGAAAAAGTATATTTATGGTCAGGGGTAATGGGGATGAAATCAGAATTACCCCCGGTACATCCAAATGAGGGCCCCGAGTTGTTACTCTACTTTGCATTAGTCATTAATCACTTTATAATATTTTTACCTCTACTCACATATTACAAAACATATGCTGTTTCTGTGAGAAAGCTTGCACAGCAATATTGTTATCTATTAGGCCATAATAAATTAATTGCTAGATTATCATCCTGCCCGCCCCTAATTTTCATGCCACCCCGAACCTTTTTATTTTCTTTAAAAACACAAAAAAAACAACAAAAAAACATCAAAAAAATTAAAAATGAAAGTAAAAAATAAAAAATTAAATCCTCCAGTCCTCCCAATTTTTAAGAAAAATTTGGAAGATAATCTAGCTATTAATTTATAATGGCCTAAACCAACCATAATATGGCTTATACAAAAAACGTTATCATCTGAGCTTGTTGTAACGATAAACAAAGATAATGTAATACATTTCAATTTTGTTTTTTAATTTTGGTATTATTAAAGAACTGCAGTAGAATTGTTTACTGCTATTTCAACCAATTAAAAATTGACATAGCAAGATATGATACTCACCTAGTTAGCGGGCCATTTTAACATCATGATAGCAAGAACATGGTCCCCTGAATAGAGAGCTTGTAGACAATGTGTCTATACTACATTGTATCTCTATTAAGTAGTAAATTCTGACCTAGATATATATACTGTTTGCCAGTTTATCAAAGGTTCATTTGACAGTTTTAATTCTAAGTTGATAAGGCCATTATAAATTAATTGCTAGATTATCATCCTAATTTTTCTTAAAAACGGGGCGGGTGGGAGGATTTTATTTTTTATTTTCATTTTTAGCTCTACTGGCCAAAGGCCAGAAGTGCTTATGCGATGGCGCGTTGTCTGGCGTCCTTCGTCTGACGTCTGTCGTCTGTTAGCAGCACTTTCTCTGAAACCACTAGGCCAATTAAACTGAAACTTCACATGGGTGTTTCTATTGCATAGGAGACTATACAGAAGATTTTATTTTTCGATCTGAAATTCATGATGGCCGCCGTTACTAAAAATAGTCCAAAACTTCAAAAATCTTCTTCTCATGAACGGCCCAACAGATTTTCAAATTGTTTATGTAGTAATGATGACCAGCTATAGTTTTGTTAGATTTGTTGAAATGGTGTCCCTAGGGTTAAATATGACCCCGCCCCGAGGGTTCAATTAGGGGACACATGTCATTATAATATTTTTTTTTTTTTTTTTTTTTAAAATGGAAATGATTTTGCCTATATCTTCACAGAAGCATTGTTTGGTGAAGGGGGTTAAGATTTGTAAAAATGACTGGGTTCCACTGTTAGTAGGGGTCAGGAGGGGCCCCCAAAGGGTAAAAATTTTGAATTACTAAATTCGTTTTCTTAAGAACCGCTATGTCAGATTTGTTCATATTTTGCATAAATTATCCCTATGTGTAGGGGTTTGATTGCAGATAATAATTTAGGGGCTAAAATTTATAGGGGCCCTGTAAGGGGACTTAGAATTTTACATAGGGATACTATGGGAAAACAGAAAATTCTCTTTTTCTTTCATCTGTTCTTAAACCACTAGGCCAATTAAACTGAAACTTCACATGGGTGTTTCTATTGCATAGGAGACTATACAGAAGATTTTTTTTTTTCAATCTGAAATTCAAGATGGCTGCCATTACTAAAAATAGTCCCTGCCCCGAGGGTTCAATAAGGGGACACTTGTCATTATAAATTTTTTTTTTTTTTTTAAATGGAAATGATTTTGCCTATATCTTCACAGAAGCATTGTTTGGTGAAGGAGATTCAGATTTGTAAAAATGACTGGGTTTTACTGTCTTAAGGGGTCAGGAGGGGCCCCAAAAGGGTAAAAATTGGGAATTACTAAATTCGTTTTCTTAAGAACCGGTATTTGTTCTATTGCATAGGACACTATACAGAAGATTTTTTTTTTATCTGAAATTCAAGATGGCTGCCATTACTAAAAATAGTCAAAAAATTTAAAAAAAATCTTCTTCTCATGAATGGCCCAACAGATTTTCATAATGTTTATGTAGTAATGATGACCAACTATAGTTCTGTTAGATTTGTTCAAATGGTGTCCCTAGAGTTAAAAATGACCCCGCCCTGATGTTTCTATTGCAAAGTAGAATTTCAAAAAGTGCTATGGCCACTATGAGTCAGTAGAGCGTCCTCAGGCCCTCTTGGGCCTCTTGTTAAAATTTTTGATGTTTTTTTTTTTTTTTAATGTTTTCTTTTTGTGAAAATAAAAAGGGTTGGGGCAGACAGCGATGATAATCTAGCAATTAATTTATTATGGCCTAAGTCTGTTACTTTTCCAGTTCATAGATAACATTTGTTTACAACTGAAAATTGAAAGTAGGTAGAAGAAAATATAACCATAACCTGGACTTGTAACTTTCAATAACTTTGTTTGAATATTTGTTTTGAGAATTTAGTGTCATTTTTTTGCCATTGAGGGCTAACAGACAATCCGTTTACTTGCCCACTCTTTCTTGGGATTCCAGATGGTTAGCCAGTACTCGAGCACACCTATTTCTGTAAATAACTGATAGCTTTCCCACTTGAATCAGTGGTGATCATTTTATCATCATTGATACTTTTGCAGGGTGAGGATTCAAACCCATGACCCCTGGATTGATAGTCATATGCTCTACCGACTGAGCTTAACCAGGCCAGTAAAGGGAAGGAGCACCAAGTGGCCTTTTAAGACAGATTATTGCTTAATACAGGTTAATTTGCTCTGAAAGTATAGAAACAGCAAATGTAAATGGCTGCACAGGTTTGACAGTAGTTAAGATAAGAAATATCCCATATAAATTCCTTATCAGAATGTTTTTCTTCATTTATATATAAACTGACATATCGTTGTACTATGAACATATATATGTCATTATATACTGCGGAAATTGTTAACAACCAGTTTAGTGGTTTACCGTTATAAGAAATCAGAAGTACGTTGGATCTTACTTGTACAATAAAATGGAGAAGTGTAAAAATTTCGAGGTATCAGTCTTTCTTTCTTTTTTTTTCTTTTTTCTTAAATTTATCTGTATAACTATCTGTATAAAATGAATTGATATATAATTACAATTTGCAACCAGTTGACAATATTTCACTACTTATTTCTACATTATTTGAATTTGAATTGTAAAATAATTGCAGATAATTGGGGCATAATTCACCTTTATTATAATAATGTTCTGAAATAAATCACAAGTGGGTACCGGTATTTGCACTGTTTGACTGAAATGAAAAACTTATATTAATTGTCAAACCAAGTTGATATCGGCACATGTGTGTTTATCGGATGGTACATCCTCAGTAAGTTCCTTCATGGCCGGGTGGTCTAAGGCGCAGTCTCAAGATCACTTACTTCTCACTGCTAAGGTTGTAGGTCTGAGTCCCACTCAAAACATTATGTGAGAAAGTTTGCCTGTTACTTGCGGAAGGACGGTGGTTTTCACTCAGTCTGAGGTCTTCCTCCGCCAGTAAAACTGGATATACCATATATAACCTGAAATGTGATGAAAATGGCATTGAACACACACAAAAAAACATCCTCAGTAATAGTAGTTTGAGTGTAAGCAATGGCTTGAAATCTTTTAACTCTCACCACTGAGGTCATGGTTTGAGTCCAACTGATTCCAAAATCTTCTATGAGAAATTGTTTTATAGTTACCTGCAATTAGGGCACTGGTCTTACTCAGAATCATTCATAAAGATCTGAGGTTCCCTCTTAATTGAATTTGAAATTAGATCATATAATAAATTATAATGTGTTGAAATTAGCATTAATCTCATTTCCCATCCCTCCTTGACATTAAGGCACTGGCCCCAGTCTTACCAAACATCTCAACTTGATCCTCAACTCAGTTTTTTTGAAATTCTGTAACTCCATTTACATAATGTTACATGTTATCCTTTACTACTGAGTGATGGGCTTAATTAGCCGAGTCGGTTCCTCGTCTGACTATCAATTCAGGGGTCGTGAGTTTGAATCCCCACCCGGCGACAGTCCCCGTGATGATTGATTTACGACATTGTGTCTCATTATCATTCGTCTCTCACTGCAAACTCAAGTGGGGAAGTTATCAGTTACTTGTGGAGATGGGATGTGCTGGAGTTCTGGTTAACCTTTCAGGAAACAGTGGTTAGGTTAACTGATTGTCTTTTTGCCCTCGATGGCATAAAAATGATGCTTAATATTCAATCAAACAATCATTTACTAATGAGAAATTATATTGTTATGGCTTAAATTCTGTGTGTTCATTTAATGTGTAATGCGATCAGGTACTCATTTAGAGCAATGGATTTTTTTTAGTTGAGGAAATCTCAGCTTGATATGTTTAGTGAAAACAGCCCCTATATACTATAATTAACTTTGTTAAAGATGCATTGATCATTTCTCATATTATCATTTACCATTTATGTAAAGATGTGTTAAAACCTCTAACTTATGTGACCATTTAATGTGTTATGAGTTCAAGACTTGGTAATCTTTTAACGAAATTCAGATGTTCAAGTTTCCAGCTTGAAAATGATTTGTGAAACCTGCCACAGATAATTCAAAATATGTTCCAAACAAACTGAACACTGGGCTATATAATGTCATATATATATATATTTGATCACTGTATAAGATTATATATTTTGTTTTACTGTCAGGATGCTGTGAAGATGTTGAACACTTTGCAGTCCAATGCACAGGCGCTGGAAAAAATACGACAGGATCGTGACAAGTTTGCCCATCTCAATGTTCCGAATATGCTCAAGTTTGCAGAGAGGGCAGGCATTGTAGTATGTTTCTCTTGGTTTATATTAATGCAGTTGATTTCGGGTTATTGAAACAAATTGTAATTTTGTCCAATCTAGTTGCAACTTCAGACCACGTCAAGCTGTTTTACTGATTGTACTGTCATCATTAATACAGATATATAGATGTATACAAAAACTGTTATAGTACCATATGATTTGAATATATTCATAAGTGTATCACATACATGTATATATGTAAAACATTGATAAACTAATCTTGAAACAGAGACGATCTCAACTATAGCTTGCACAATATTTTAAATTTTTGCTGGAATTATTTTGTTTAATTAGTATTTCTTGATATGCTTGACTAACTTGTATTCTAGTCGTGCATTTGAAGTATTTAGGGTTTTTATAGTACATGGTGTGCCTTAAGTTAGGTATTGGTACAACTTTTAGGGTTATTTGTCAGCAATGGTTAATGAATTTATAAAGCAATTTTAAAGTTTGAAAGACAAATGCAACAAAAGACAAATGCTGAATTGAATAATATTAAGGCAATACCATCCATCCATTCACTTTGTTGTTTTTAAAAAAAAAACCTATTGATAATGAAAATAAGTAGTGTATGTGAATTATTTGTTAATTTATTTTTAACTGACAAGCAATAATTATAGCTTAATTTTACCACCTCTGAGTTTTAATTGTCTTCCCTCTGGTACTTATTTCGTGAAAAAGCTGTTGTTTTAGAACAGCATTGAAATAGTCAAGTGGCCTCCTTTCCCTCTGAAAAATATAGGTTTTATTTTTCAATTTTACGCTTTTCGCTTAATAATATATCATCAAAGTGTTTAATTTACAGCTAAAAATGCATGTTTTTCCACATTTAAAACCATATTAAGTAAATATATCATTTTTTAACAGTGAAGACACTCTTGCAATAAGACAACACTTGTGCACTTATGCGTATAACTCGGAATGTTTAAGGGGGGTGGGGGGAATGCCTTCATCATCAAAAAATATATAAATATAAAAAATTGGACAAAAATGGGGAAATTGAAAATTTCCCTTTATTTAACCCTCTTTGGAGTCGTTCTATGAATAGTAAAATGTACAATTAAAAGATAACATATACATATTTAAAAGAATGAAGTATATTTATAGCAAATACACAAAGCTTTGCTGAAAAATAAGTAAGTATTTCAAAATGTATTTAACTGGGTCAATATTTGGGCTTCAAACATGGCTCTTTCACCTGCCTGTAAAATTTATTACATAGACTATTCAGATAATGGATTTCTTCACCTTTGTGATTATACATATGTTAAACTCCAGGGTTGCATTTCACAAAACTACTTACGATAAAAATCATTTGTAAACATAAAGTAACAAATATGCATAATATTTTTCATAGTCATCCACATGAATTTATGATTGTATTTTCAGAAAATTTATCATTTTCTGTTGTTTTTTTTTAAATGGCACCCTGTTCATGAAATCATTCATTTATCGCCAGGAGGCAGATATGAACAGGCTGAATGTGATCCATGTCAGTGGTACGAAGGGTAAGGGATCTACGTGTGCCTTCTCAGAGAGTATACTACGTCACCATGGTTACAAGACAGGATTTTTCAGGTAACTTAATTAACATCACAAAATTCAATGTTTTGTTGTTCCTACTCCATTTTCTGCAGCATAGTGGCATAATGTTCAATCTTTTTGTCATGCAGAACATAAATTTCACTGTTCGTCAATGATTAATAGATGTAAACCAACCCACGATATATAATGCTTTTAAAACGTAAAACAAAGAAAATGAGCATGATTATCATATGTTTAGAAAGGCGAGTGAAATCTCACTAACAGGCAGAGTATGTTTGTGCTCCATTGATTCGTGCCCCAAAGGTGTGAGATTCGTTGATGTGCATTATCTGCTGCATATTTCTGAAACCAGATTTAAAGTTTAAATTCAAAAATCTAAGTGTTACATATACAATAAAAAATAACAAAAACTGATATTCAAGCAAATTATTATAAATTTCATAACCTGCCTTGACCATCGAAATCATGAAATCGCTATTTCATTGATTCATCCCATCTGATTGATTGCTTAAATATCCACAATGAGGAAGTCCAGGGCCGACAATATACTGTTCAACAAAAATTTAGGATATTCCTATATGTATTAAATGTTGTTTATACGTTTTCACTATTTAATATTATTTTTAGCACATTTTTAACACCTGACCCCTATAAAAAAATAACATAATTCCTCATTTTTTTGTCATACACTATGTCTTTAAATTACTCTTCATATACCTGTTTTTTTTTCACATTTTTCTTTTGGCTTTATATTGGAATCGAGATTCTTCCAACAACTTGTACAATATCCGAACACTATGAATAGTCATGCGAGCATGGACTCAGGACAGGTAGTATTTTACTATTCTTTACACACTTGTTCACAATATGTTTACGAATTAATCGTTAAATGCTTGTGACTTTTTACCTCACAGTTCACCTCACCTGGTTGAGGTACGAGAGAGGTTCTGTGTGAATGGCTCTCCATTGGAACGTGACAAGTTTGCCTCATACTTCTGGGAGGTCTTCAACAAATTAGACAAATCAAAGGTAATACTAAAGCTGTATATAACTGCTTGTAAATTTGTTATGTCTTCTCAACTCTTGGAGAGATATTGTTTTTGTGCTTTCCATTTGTTACAAAATCTTTTATCGAGAACTACTCAGACATCTGTGTTCAGATAAAGCTTGGAATTGCTTGGAAGGATCTGTTTCAGGTCGGGTTCAATGATTTTTGGATGATTTGCAACCAGTAACAATGTTAGAATGAATACTTTTTCTCTTAAACTACAGTCAGACCTGTGCAAGCAGTTACCTCTATTAAGCAGCCACCTGTCTTGAGCAGCAACATTTGCATTTCCCATTTCTAAGCCTTCAGAGCAAATTAACCTGTATTAAGCAACAACCTGTCTTAAAAGGCCACTTTTGCTACTTCCCTTGACTGGCTGCTTAAAACAGGTTTAACTGTGTCTGCTAGAATTCACTGAAACTTGCTATGAAGGATTAATGAAGCACAGTTTTGTATGTCCCTTAGGTCATTCTTCAAAAAATATTAGTTTGCTGTGCTCTGTCCCAGTATTTCTCTCTTTTTTTTTTATTGCCAGATTTTGATTTTACATAGTAATTTTAAACAAAAGTGGACAGAAATCATGAAAAGAAAACTCAACACCATGGAAGTCAATAAAATAGTTTAGTTAGCTGCAATTTTGAGAGAATGGCCATATACATTATGGTTTGATGATTTTTGGCAGTGTTATGGTCCTTTAAATTTTTCCAAAGAAAAATCTTGTCTGTTCTTCTTTGTCTCAATCAACAAACCCGTTTTGACAACCTGCTACTCATGATATACATGTCCACTCTGCAGCTTTTCCTGCAGCTCCATCGCCAGTCCTAAAACATTTAGATAAATACTAACAATTGTATGAGGTGCCCTGGGGACATATTTTCACCCCTAAAAACAAATTCTAGTTGGTAAAAATTCCATTGTAAAAGTGAGTTACTCTGTTTCCGTGTAGTCCGACACGTTGTCTCAAGGTTTTTTACCTCTCACTGATGAGGTTGTGGGTTTGTGAGACAATTTAGTTGAGATACATTTGAAAAAAATTGCCTGAACAGAGGAAGGAGAATTGGATGCTGTAGATTTGTTCTTTCTCCACCAACAAAACTGGGTACCGTAGCATAATGTAACCGGTCCTACTTATTTGTTTGAATATTTAGCATCATATATCATTTATGCTATGGAGGGGTAATAAACAATCTGTTAACCTAACCACTCTTTCCTGCGATCCCGGAAAGTTAACCAGTACTCGAGCAAACTCATCTCCGGAAGTAACTGATAACTTTCTCACTTGAACAATTGAATCAGTGGTGAGATACAAGTGACATTGAGATGCAGTTTTGTATTTCAAGCATCATGGAGACTGTGGCCTGTCTATATAACCTGTAATCCGTTGAAAATTACACTTAAGCCCCATTGATTAAAATGATACAATTAACATCCCGTTCAATTGGTATGCACGGTCAGGAGTGTAATGATACATAAACCTAAACAATAGCTGGCAATATTAAGTGTCCTGATTGCAGGCATCAATATTAAAAGCTGCTGGCATTGATGAATGAACTATTGCAATATAATTGATATTGCAGGTTACTATTGTGATACTATTGTAGTTGTTATTGCAGGTTATTCTATTTGGTGTATTGTAATGACTAAAAAGTTCTGTCAAACCTGTGTTAGTGGTCACCTATTAAGCAACCACTTACCTTAAACAGCCACTTTATCTATTAACCATGTTTATAATTTAAGTTAAAATCAGCCTGTAATACAGGTTTGACTGTATTATTAGGAGTGTAAGATACAACATATTACTGCTAAAAAGTATCTCTTTGTATGCTGCTATTGAAGAAATGTAATATTTTTATGTATTGAATAGAAATAAATAAATAAAATTAATTACTACAGAGTAAACACAGTCTTGTAAGAAGTTGATAATATGTCATATGCTAGTGTCATAGGCTAGTGTTGTAAGCTGGTGTTGTAGGCTAGTGCCGTAGGCTAATGTTAAAGGCTATATCATAGGCTAGTGCCATAGGCTAGTGTAAAAGACTAGTGTCATAGGCTAGTGTCAGGCTAGTATCATAGGCTAGTGTCAGGCTAGTGTCATAGCCTAGTGTCATAGGCTAGTGACATAGGCTAGTGTCTGGCTGGTGTTGTAGTCTAGTGCCATAGGCTAGTGTCAGGCTAATGCCATAGGCTAGTGTCAGGCTAGTGATGCAGGCTAATGTCATAGGTTAGTATCAGGCTAGTGTTGTAGGCTAGTGCCATACGCTAGTACCATAGGCTAGTGTCATAAGCTAGTGTTGTAGGCTAGTGCCATAGGCTAGTTCTATAGGCTAGTGTTGGGCTAGTGTTGTAGGCTAGTGTCAGGCTAGTGTCATAGGCTAGTGTCATAGGCTAGTGTTTTAAGCTAGTGCTGTAGGCTAGTACTATAGGCTAGTGTCATAAGCTAGTGCCATAGGCTAGTGTCGTTGGCTAGAGTTGTGGTTGCAGCAAAGGAAAGATGATCTTTTAAAACATTTATACACATATATTTGCAGTGGCTATCAAAACCATACATAGTTGGGTGAACTATCAGTAATCGTAGCTTTTTTAGAGTCATGGATACTCACTGTTATAATCTGAAGTTACACACCCATCTGATGCCGTACTGGGATATACATGTAGTAATAAAACATGATGGACTGAGTAGAGATAAGTGTTAGTAATAATGGTTTTATCTGTTACTATTATAGCTAGATTGTGATGGTGCGATGCCCAACTACTTTGGGTTTCTGACCGTGATGGCCTTGCATGTGTTCTTGAAGGAGGAAGTAGATGTTGCTGTGATGGAAGTCGGTATAGGGGGAGAATTCGATTCTACTAACCTGATCAAGTAAGCATTGTCCACAGTCTAGATTTATACTCTTTTGTTTTAGCTTGATTGCAAAGTCAGCCCAGAGTTTTTGTGAATTGGGCTCAAGTCTGATTCTTATGTAAAACTAGTACTGCATGTGTATTTTTGGTTTGGAGTCGAAACCTGTACAGAACCAGAAATTAAGGTGTTTTTATTTCCAGGCCAGCAGCAGGTAGAAACCCCCATTGTTGGGGGAGAGCTGCCAACACTCAATTACAAAACCAGTAATGGGTATCTATTTTTTTCCAGGCCATCAGTCTGAGCCTGGGGTCAAACCAGCAACTTCTTAGGCAAACAGCCAACTCCCTGTTTCTTACACCAATGTCCACTGTTAACTTGTTTGCCCAGAAATAATACTTTGAGTCTTTTTTATGGTTTTCTTTCAATAACTAGTTTATCATTGGAAATTAATTTTACCATATTAAAGGTAATCTAGCTCAATTTGAGAAAAACTTTGGATTGCTTATTAGAACATTTGCTTAAGTTAAAAAAAATTATTTGTAGTTGATGGTGTTCAAGAAAACCATAAACTTAATTATCTATTATAGTGGAGCATGGGTCCAGTGGTAGAGCACCAAACCCGTGATCGGAGGGTTGTGGGTTTCGATCCTCTGTCACGGTTATGTGTGGTGGCCTTGAGCATGTGCTTTGTACTGGTTCTACCCAGGAAGGCTTTGAGTGTGATTTGTCTAAGTTGTAAGGACTTATTTCACAATAGAAGTATAATAAATAAGTTAAAATTATATATTATACAATAAAACAAAAGTACATATGTATATAAATAAATATACTAGGTAAAAAGAAAAAGTAAGCAAATTTCAAGGCCAATGTCATTACTGTAAATAAAAAGTAATCTTCAGTTCACCTATTTCACTATTGAATGTGGTTTGATTGATCATGAAGCAACATTGGATTTCATGGGGAGTGTTTCACAAAATAATTCTTTGTCTTAAACATAAACTAACAATTATTCATGGTATTTCTAATATTTATAAAATTGATTGGTTGATTGATTATTTAGAGTCATTTTTATGCCATCAAGGTCTAATAGACGATCAGTTAACCTAACCACACTTTCATGGGATCCCAGAAGGTTAACCAGTAGTCCAGTGCACCATCTCTGCAAATAACTGATAACTTTCCCACTTGAATCAGGGGTGAGAGATTAATATTCAATGAACTCTTAGGTGGCTCAAATCATCCGGAAAATGATATACATTGATTTTTATCATAAGATGCTTTGTGAAACAGCCCAGGTATGTGGTAAAAGTTCCATTTCAACTGCTTTGAATAGAAGACCAGTATTGCAGAGATATAGACATCAACTAACTAGGACATGAGTGTAATAACTTTATATATGAAATGTAACTTCTGAAAGACAATTCCAATATTGAAAGTATTTTTATTTATGATTTTATTAATTTAATTGCAGGAATCCAGTTGTATGTGGAGTAACGTCCCTTGGGTTGGATCATACGTCAATATTGGGAACTTCTATAGATAAAATTGCTTGGCACAAAGCTGGTATATTTAAGGTATGACACACTATAGGCTATATATGGCAATAGGTTATATTGTTAGTCAGATCTCACAACCGTGTATACATGAATCTGACTGGAACACTCATCTATTTGCAGTGACAATATACTTATAAACATGAAAATGAAACAAACATAATTAAAGCAGTAAGTTTTTATTCATTGGCGAGGGTTGTAATTTCAGTTATATTTATAAAACAGTAAATTACAATTATCATTTTAAAGTTGATAAAAAAGTTTAATTATGGTTCTGATAAAGACAGAAATACAGTAGAACTTCGATGGCTCGAACCTCACGGGACTGCACAAAACAGTTTGAGTTAAAGGTTGTTCAAGCCAAGTATCATTCAGCATCATATTATACATGTACATGTATACATCAAAATACATGTAGGAATTCGGCTGGGACAAGATAAGTGATTCAAGCAATAGGTGGTGTACCAACCATCTGTGTTACTGCCAACAAGTTCTACTGTATGTCATTTCATTTTCAGACTGGTGTTCCAGCATTTACAGCCCCACAGGTGCCGGAAGCCATGCAGGTTCTCAAGGACAGGGCCGCCCAGATAGGGGTATGTGTGTGTCTGGCTAGGTTTATGTTTATTGTGTCAAGGACAGGGCCACACAGATAGGGGTACATGTGTGTCTGGCTAGGTTTATGTTTATTGTCTCAAGGACAGGGCCACACAGATAGGGGTACATGTGTGTCTGGCTAGGTTTATGTTTATTGTCTCGAGGACAGGGCTGCACAGATAGGGGTATGTGTGTGTCTTGCTAGGTTTATGTTTATTGTCTCAAGGACAGAGCCACACAGATAGGGGTACGTGTGTGTCTTGCTAGGTTTATGTTTATTTTCTCAAGGACAGGGCCGCACAGATAGGGGTACGTGTGTGTCTGGCTAGGTTTATGTTTATTGTCTCAAGGACAGAGCCACACAGATAGGGGTACGTGTGTGTCTTGCTAGGTTTATGTTTATTGTCTTGAGGACAGGGCCACACAGATAGGGGTACGTGTGTATCTGGCTAGGTTTATGTTTATTGTCTCAAGGACGGCCGCACAGATAGGGGTATGTGTGTGTCTGGCTGGGTTTATGTTTATTGTCTCGAGGACAGGGCCACACAGATAGGGGTATGTGTGTGTCTGGCTAGGTTTATGTTTGTCTCGAGGACAGGGCTGCACAGATAGGGGTACGTGTGTGTCTGGCTGGGTTTATGTTTATTGTCTAGAGGACAGGGCCACACAGATAGGGGTACGTGTGTGTCTGGCTAGGTTTATGTTTGTCTCGAGGACAGGGCTGCACAGATAGGGGTACGTGTGTGTCTGGCTGGGTTTATGTTTATTGTCTCGAGGACAGGGCCGCACAGATAGGGGTACGTGTGTGTCTTGCAAGGTTCATGTTTATTGTCTAGAGGACAGGGCCGCACAGATAGGGGTACGTGTGTGTCTGGCTGGGTTTATGTTTATTGTCTCGAGGACAGGGCCGCACAGATAGGGGTACGTGTGTGTCTGGCTAGGTTCATGTTTATTGTCTAGAGGACAGGGCCGCACAGATAGGGGTACGTGTGTGTCTGGCTGGGTTTATGTTTATTGTCTCGAGGACAGGGCCGCACAGATAGGGGTACGTGTGTGTCTTGCAAGGTTCATGTTTATTGTCTAGAGGACAGGGCCGCACAGATAGGGGTACGTGTGTGTCTGGCTGGGTTCATGTTTATTGTCTAGAGGACAGGGCCGCACAGATAGGGGTACGTGTGTGTCTGGCTGGGTTTATGTTTATTGTCTCGAGGACAGGGCCGCACAGATAGGGGTACGTGTGTGTCTTGCAAGGTTCATGTTTATTGTCTAGAGGACAGGGCCACACAGATAGGGGTATGTGTGTGTCTGGCTAGGTTTATGTTTGTCTCGAGGACAGGGCCGCACAGATAGGGGTATGTGTGTGTCTGGCTGGGTTTATGTTTATTGTCTAGAGGACAGGGCCACACAGATAGGGGTACGTGTGTGTCTGGCTAGGTTTATGTTTGTCTCGAGGACAGGGCTGCACAGATAGGGGTACGTGTGTGTCTGGCTGGGTTTATGTTTATTGTCTCGAGGACAGGGCCGCACAGATAGGGGTACGTGTGTGTCTTGCAAGGTTCATGTTTATTGTCTAGAGGACAGGGCCGCACAGATAGGGGTACGTGTGTGTCTGGCTGGGTTTATGTTTATTGTCTCGAGGACAGGGCCGCACAGATAGGGGTACGTGTGTGTCTGGCTAGGTTTATGTTTATTGTCTCGAGGACAGGGCTACACAGATAGGGGTACGTGTGTGTCTGGCTAGGTTTATGTTTATTGTCTAGAGGACAGGTCCGCACAGATAGGGGTACGTGTGTGTCTGGCTGGGTTATGTTTATTGTCTCGAGGACAGGCCACACAGATAGGGGTACGTGTGTGTCTGGCTGGGTTTATGTTTATTGTCTAGAGGACAGGTCCGCACAGATAGGGGTACGTGTGTGTCTGGCTGGGTTTATGTTTATTGTCTCGAGGACAGGCTACACAGATAGGGGTACGTGTGTGTCTGGCTAGGTTTATGTTTATTGTCTAGAGGACAGGTCCGCACAGATAGGGGTACGTGTGTGTCTGGCTAGGTTTATGTTTATTGTCTAGAGGACAGGGCCACACAGATAGGGGTACGTGTGTGTCTGGCTGGGTTTATGTTTATTGTCTAGAGGACAGGTCCGCACAGATAGGGGTACGTGTGTGTCTGGCTGGGTTTATGTTTATTGTCTCGAGGACAGGGCCACACAGATAGGGGTACATGTGAGTCTAGCTGGGTTTATGTTTATTGTCTCGAGGACAGGGCCACACAGATAGGGGTAAGTGTGTGTCTCGCTAGGTTTATGTTTATTGTCTCGAGGACAGGGCCGCACAGATAGGAGTACGTGTGTGTCTGGCTAGGTTTATGTTTATTGTCTCAAGAACAGGGCCACACAGATAGGGGTACGTGTGTGTCTGGCTGGGTTTATGTCTATTGTCTCGAGGAGTATCTTGTATACAAAGGTATCAAAATTTCTGATATTGAAATTGCCTGTGTAAGATTGGAGTATGTATATTTTGTAAATGCCAAGATCTTGCGAAGATCCATGGTAGTACAAGTAGGTAATTTACCGCCAAAGGCTTACATGTGAGTTTCTGTGATTGCCCTGTGTCTATCTATCGTCCATTATTAACTTAAGCTTCAAACAACTTCTTCTCTAAAGTCATTGACAAATTTCATCAAATTTTGTGTGAAACAATTTTACAGGAAGCTCTCTCGTGGCAAGATAGTACTCCCATATGTTATTGAATCTTAACTAAATTAGAAACAAGAATACAAACTCCAGGTAAACGTTTTTATACTGAACTATGCATTTTGGCTATGCAACCTTCATCAGCTTCAAATTACATCTTAACTTAACTTACACAGCAGTTATATAAGCACAAGAATAATTTAGCCAGCATGATTTTACAAAAATGCCCTCTCAACAAGTGAAACTTTAAAAAATATTTTCTCTGAGGTTTAAGGCATAGACCTTATATATAACATGTAGCAATGCATGAAGGACCCCTAAAATTGGCCCCTGGTGTCAAATTTGAGCCTGCCACAGGTGTCACTGTTTACATACGAGTTGTATAGGTTCATTTTGCATATTCATTTGTTGATGTGTTGTTGAATTTTCAATCTGTATGTTAATGAGTTGTTTTTGGAAAGTGATCCTAGAATCTTACTTCCTGTTGGCTTTGTACAACCTATAATATGTTGATATTTGTAAGACCTCAATTCATTCATTCATTTAGAGACTGCACCATGGTCTAGTGGTACAGCGTCTGCCTTCCATGTGGAAAGTCATTGGTTTTATCCCCGACCAGGTTATACCAAAGACTTTAAAAATGGTACCAGAAGCTTCTTTGCTTGACAATCAGCATTTAGAGGAAAGTTCTAGGTCTGGTCGGCCCGGTGTCACTATAATGTGACTGGGCGGGGTATTATACATGTATCTGTGGCATGATACTCCAGTGTGACAGCGCTCAGAATACTGTCTCAAGTAGACATGGTTGCGATATGACTGAAAAATTGTTGAAAGTGAAACTAAACACCATATAACATCATTCATTCATACATTCATTCATTCATTCATTCATTCATTCATACATTCATTCATTCATTCATTCATTCATTCATTCATTCATTCATTCATTCATTCATTCATTCATTCATTTGTTTTTTTCATTTATTATTTTTCTAAAGGTATTCATATTATTTCTTTTTAAAGATATGGGCATGTACATGTTCATTGTCTCACTAATTTGTTTTCATAAAATATTTTTTTACAGGCACCTTTGGTCATGTGTTCCGATATGAGCCAATATGAAACACAGTGTAAGCTGGGAATAAAGGGGAATATACAAAAAGTAAACGCTTATCTAGCTCTGCAGCTGTGTAATACCTGGATGAATAAACATGAAGGTAGCTACTCCTGAGATTTACACCTGCGTAAGGTTTTCAAAAATAAATGTTGTTTTAGTCTGTTGCCATACCCGACATCCAATTCAAGTCTGTTATAACATTTAATGTAAAAGCATTGAATTCCCTGTCTATCCCACAATTTATAATACTGTAAATGTTATGTGGTTCCCGTTCTGCTGAAGTAACAGACCAGTTGGTGCTCCTACATGTATGTCTCAGCTGTGTAACAGTCCCTGTACATGTAGTCTAATGTTATATTTGACATGTAAGGCTATATATTTTTTAATTTTTTTATATCAAAATTACATGATCAGTAATGAATTTTTGTGTGTGTTTGTTTTTTTTGTGTTGTTTTATGTATGTTGTAAATATAATTTACTGTGTTACTTCCATTGCACATTTTAATTGTTTTTTATAAACTGCTACATATATTAAAAAGATCAATTAAAAGGTGTACTTTTCTACCAGAAGTTTTAATCCGTTGCTTGATTAGGTACAAGTCTGAAAGTACCTCTTATAAAATTATTCTAAGACGAAATGAGCATTCATACGTTCAATAAAACGTCAGACTTCCCATGTTACATTAACAGAGTTTTAGTTGTCTAGGTGTAAAATTGAATTGCCTAATGTCATGTTTCTATTAGTAAACAGTAACCAGTATTAAACCAAAAAAATCAGTTTGATACCATGGAATACAAGGTTTGTCATTGTCTCACTAAGTATAGAGAATTCTTGCTTATGCTGAATTCATCAAAGTCAAAGTATTGAGTCTAAAACTCAGATCTAATTCAAAATCTTCAATTTGGTAATTTGCATTAAAAAATAATTGTACAAGAAAGGAAATAATTTTTCCAACAAAAACAATCAATAACAATGATACATTATTATCAGGAAATAAAAAATACTGTCATGATGGACATATTCTTCTGGAAATGGTCTATTTTGAGCGCTTATCACAGCACTAAATTAATGATTTGAAATTTAAATTTTAACACTCAATAGATTTAATAACCAAATGCGAATACTAAATAGAAACTATTAGATTCCATTTAGATCTAGGTGAGAAAGATAAGTCTATGTTACAGGTACAGGTAATTGCTATGCAGTATGAATGTAACACAATTTTGCCCGTGATAATTTTATTGGGATTTTATTTCGTTGTCGAGGACACACACCCTTCCCCACCCCTCGAAAATTAGTCGGAGTATTTAAAAACCAGCAATACTGAGTTTGAGTCTGTGCTATAGACTGAAAAGTTTGATGAAGTTAAACCAAGGTTTGCAATTACACTGCCTTCAGGGAGAAGCTTACACAGAGATGCATCAGAATGTTCCAAAACAGACTGTGATAAACCCGGTCCTTCAACACTTCAGCAAGCACACGGTGATATTAGACAAGCTGAACCAGTAGCATTAACACCAAAGATTTTACAAGGTACCTTTTTCCTTCTTACAAATTAATAGATTCTCTCAACCAGATATGTGACATAAAGTGGGCGGGCGGGGCTGGTTGGTTTAAACATATTTATTCAATTCAGTTATACATACATAGAAATCAGCATAAATACAAATATTGATTAGAACAGAAAATATAATCTTATAAAGTTCTTCTCCATGACATGTACTTCCTTGTAGCTATGGAGCTTACGGACTATTACTTTTACTCCTTTCACTATTCAAGTCTCACTGAAGAATTACTTCCCTTACATGACGGTAGCAAGATTATTATGCCAAAGAAATTAGAGCTGTGTAAAGCGGTTGGGCAATATTTTGTTAAAAATGCATAAAATGTCATATTTCTTTGTGCATATGGGAACATTGGAACATTTTCATGATTTTTGCAAAGTTTGGGTGACATTGGGAACTGTTTGATGATGCTATAACAGTTTAAAGATGCGTAGTGATACACTGCAACACATTGAATTGTCAAAAATGAAAGGGTGTCATCAAACCATCGAAATTGTGAAAAAGCAACCTGGTCAACCCCATGTTTTTTTCTACATATTTGGACCAACAGAGGACTATCTATTGGAATAAGGCACTTTTAGAACCATTGGTAATGTATCATGTGTTCCAGAAGTGCATGTCTCTATATGTAGAACAGTACAAAATTAATTGGTATGTGAGACGTATAATGTGCATTTGCCGTTTTGTAGAGTATATTGAGTGCTCCTATCATTATATTATTTC